>VZRW01007818.1:40101-58041 GCA_013398125.1 Aegotheles bennettii | reverse complement strand
ATACCATAAAATTTTGCCTGTGCCTCCTCAAATCATGACACAAGGTGGGTGTCAGTCTCCTCTCCCAAATAAGAAGTAATAGGACAAGATGAAATGGCTTCAAGTTGCACCAGGGAGGTTTAGATTGGATATTTGGAAAAATTCTTTACTGAAAGGGTTGTCAGGCACTGGAACAGACTGCCCAGGGCAGTGGTGGAGTCACCGTCCCTGGTGGCACTTAAAAGACACGTAGGTGTGGTGCTTAGGGGCATGGTTTAGTGGTGGAGTTGGCAGTGCCAGATTAATGGCTGGACTTGATCTTAAAGGTCTTTTCGAACCAAAATGATTCTATGGTTCTAGGCAGATCTAATTTAGAACTTAACTTTCTAGTTTTTACAAAGAAAGGCAGAGAGGGAGAGGGAAAAGGGGAACACAGGGATGAAAGGTGGGGTGGGGTGGGGGGAAATGGAACCAATTTCAAGTGAGGTAAGGGACATCAACTGGTCATATCATGGTGAGCCCCAAAATCTCCCTCAAAACACAATTTTTGACCCATCATGCAGAGGCTTGCAAAGAATAAAGTAAGTTAAACCTCTCTCCACCCACCTTCCCCCTTTGATGGGATCATGGTTCACTCTGCTCATAGCCTTTGAATGCCCAACTGCCTGCCCGGAAGGGACTGCAGTGGCCCAGGGTATCTCTGGCAGCAGTTCCCCTTCACTCTGTGCACGTTTGGCACTTCAGGGTGTTTTACTTCTTTCTTTACAGAACCGTAACCGCAGAGGGAGCATCCAATGGAGGGGGCGGGGGTTTACCAATGCCCACAGCTGCTAGGGAGAAACGCAAAGGCAGGTCCCATCTGGCAGAGCCTTATCAGCCTACTTTTAAACCTGGTTTATAATTAGCCCTAAGCAGATTTCACCAATTAGGTGGAATTTTAACTCCTGCCATCCTGAGAGCAGTAGGCAGCCATAGTGAGGATGAGCACCACCCAGCCCCACCAGTTTCTGACAGGCAAGGGGCCTTACCAAAGCCTGGTCACCACTGCTCCAGCGGTTCCAGCCTCTGCCTGCAGGGAAAGTGGAGCAGGTTTTCCCCCTTGGCATGCAAAGATCCCCCATGAAATTAAACAGTACAGGAGCATCCTGTACTGTTGCTCAGAGTATGCAGCACAAGAGTATCAGGAGATACAAGGAACATCAAACTGAGCAGATATCAACTTGTGATAAATAAATGTTTCTTAATCTTACTTCAAAACTAAGAACACAAAGGAAAGGAAGTTTCTGAGGTTGGAGAGGAAGAGCTCTGCTTCTTCACACATTTAGTATTTTCCTGAGGTTTTACTCAAACAGTTTCTAAGAGCTGTGCAGTCTGCCCCAGTCTTATAAAAAGTGCTTGAAAAATATTTTTAAAGTGTGTGCAGTCAGTAAATAAGAAGCAAAGGTGAATGGGTCAACAAAAATCTTGATTTGTGTCGCAAGAGAGGGAAATAAGTAATGAGGAAACAGTCCTAACAAAATCTCTAATTTTATATCACTGTTAAAACCAATCCTGCCCACGAAATGCAAGAGGCCCTTGGCCCAAAACACTGCAAAGAGCTGACAGCACACCACCACTGCCTTTACAGAAGTGATCCTCGAGGCATACCAGCTCTAGCGGGTTGCAGAACCTGCAAGATAAAATAGAAATGGAGTTCTTCTGACAAAAAGCAGTTTTCTTCTGTACATCTTTGTGCCTCAAATTTACATGCTTTCATTTCACAAAGCCGAAGGGCTCTCAAGAGACTGATTGCACGGTATCAAGCGCAAAAGAGATTTAATCTTCACATTTGTTACAAAGACCCTGTTAAGCACAGGTCTGCATACTCTTTTATTTATATGCATACATGTGTTTATGGCAGTCAAGTTTGTAAAAAACTCAAAGTAGTTTAAAGGCACGGAAGAGGCTTTTGCCTGAATTGCTCATGGCTCTGTTTCAAACCAAAAATGCTTTACTTTGATTTATCAAAACCAAAAATAAGTTTTTGTAATCCGATTTCAAGTTTCTTGGTTTTTTCACCACTCCTATGCCTAATATTCCTGTGTACTACTCCTATTCAGGCTTGCACTGATGATCAGATATTTAAGGGTTCTCCTAGAACATTTCAGGGCTGTATGCCTACATCTCTCAGCAGAGAGCATCTGAAGAATTTGCAAAACAAATATACAGTTTAAACATAGGAGAAAAAAATATACTAACTAGTAAGACTTGAGCATGCATTAAAACTCAACAGGTATCTGTATGAATCAGAGCTAATACCTGAACACAAGCAAGAAATTCTCTCTGCTTCTTCTGAAACTCTTTTTGCACACGGCTTTTTACATTTAAAGTAGTGTCAGCAGATGAATAATTTTGCATTTCATAGATTATTTTTATTGACACAACACACACTGTAGAAGGCTGACAGTAATAGAGCTAGAAATCAGAGGTAACAAAAAAAGCCTTTCCCACAAGAAGTCAAATTACCTGTTTTTTCCAGATACTTTAGACTAGTTTAAGATCATACTAAGAAGAACCTAGTTATTACCTCCTTATTTATCTAAGTGCCTACTTGCTGTGAAAGTCAAGTGTAATGCAAAAAGCTTCATTGCAGAAAATATCTAAACCTGAGAATACATTCAAACCCCCAAGGGGCCAACAATACAGTCCAAGGAATCAGTCTTGCAGAACTAGCCAAAGCCATTTGAACAAATACTTCTCCAGCAATCTTATCTTTTAATAATGTGATAACTTTTGCAAATGTCTTATAAATTTACTATTTGCAAGTAATCACCAAAACATATGAAAGGAATGGACAACAGAGATAAAACGGGGACCCAGCTAACAGGCACTTGACTCCATTTCAGGAGGGGGAGCCAAACAGTAGCATAGCTCGATTGATTGTCTAAGAGTAAAAAGAGCAGAGTTTGGTCTCTGGCTCAACCACGAAGCTTTTCAATGCCTTCACATAAGATTTTTACTCAAGCCAGCCACCTGGGTGGGGGGAAAAAACCACAAAACAGGAAAAAATACTTTCTTAAACACTGTATATGTAGAAGATTATGACATCCACACCTATTTTGTATAAAAGGCACACATTTTTCTGTGAAACTGTTCATCTTTCCTCTGACACAAAAGGAAAATCCATTCAAATCTCCTATTACCTCAACAAGCATCCTGATCACTGGTAAACAGGGTAAGAGGAGATGCAAGAAATGCCTCCTGCTCCTCTTTGGGAATGATAACTATTAATTTCTTTTGCTTTTCTCCAATATGTCCATAAAGGGGTGTTTACTACTGTGTCAATAAATGGAGAAGTGCAGACAATATAGAGGGGTCACTCTGAAAAAGGGTGGATTTTTTTTTACCTATTTGGTTTCATTTTATATTTATCAGGTCAACTGTCTGATCTCATAAAAAAAACAAATCAAAACACCAAAAACCAAACCAGAAATTAACGAACACTAGTTCATATAGTCAGATATATATTATACACACTTCCTGGGTTTATGTATATAATATGACAGGAAAAAAGATAAAGCTCTCAGACAAAGGCACATGCAGAAGGAGAAACAGGGACATACAGAGCATGCACAAGGCTGGGTGACTTCACAGAAGGCATTTAACCTCTCCATTACTAAGTTTTCTTCTAACAGACACAACAATATGTCCTTACTATCCAAACTGTTCCCCTGGTTAACACAAAAACTTAGCAGCAGAATGTCTGGTGTACCAGTTCTAGCTACTTCATCCCTTACCATTTCATGAAGCTTTATTTCTACCATCTGTGTATATCCTTACTTAAACACTGTCAATTTTGTTTTCCAACATGAAGTATAACGAGACATTCTTCCACAAAAACTGTGTTTTGGCCAGTTATTTGTATGTGGGAATTCAGACTACTGAACGACCCTCAGAAATCATGGAGCACTGCCACGTGCAATGGCCTCATGACAACCAGCCATTTAATCCGAGATGCAATACAAATGAGGTGTTGCCAAAGCATATGGAATTTTTTTCCAGGACCACTTAATGCCTTAATCTGTACTCCAGCTGCCATATCTCCACCTTGCCTTTTCTCCTCTGTTTCCAGGGTTTGAGAGAGTAGTTGGGGGAGCTTGGCATGGGGTTCAAAAACAAGGGAGGTATCATTATACTGAGCTGAAGAAAGATTCCAGCCGAACTCCACCAAGGGCCAAGCCTTTTTCCTCTCCTCCTCTAAATGCTTAACAAGCCAAAACAAACAGGTCAATTGTCCACATACTTAATACAAAAATTGTGCCAGTGTAGGTGTGCCTAGATAGAGAATAAAAGGACGTAGCACAAGAGACCCACCAGCATCACAAGGGGAGTAGTGGCTGCAGGAAACCCTGGTGAGACCTGAGAGCCCTGGGCACATTCATCTCTCCCAGCACTGCTGCACTTGCACACGAAGGAGCTGCCCTGGCTGCCAGGTCTGCCTGCAGGCATGGCTGCACCCCACTGCCCAACCTCTCTCCCAGCCAGAGTGCCCAATGTGCAGGAAAGCAAAAGCAAGGTTTAGGGCCTGTCAGCCTGAGGGCTACCCCAAGACCTGCCCTCTGGGCTAAGACATCCAACAGAGACCTACAGTGAAGAGAGCACCTACCAAAACCTCGAGGATGTCAACTCTCAGTCTTTCATTTTGGACTCTTACGAGGGGGAAAGAAAAGAAAACACCACTGTAGTCTTTCAGTTGGTCTCAGATCATCGACCCAAATTACCTTCTCACTCCCTCCCATAAAAGGGGTGCCTCAGCAGTTTCCTCCATCTCCAACCCTTTCAGAACAAAATAAAATATTGATGGCTGATCACTGCAGATCTTGAGGAAGGAGAACAGCAAAGTGGATCAGCTAAGGTGCTTGTCCTGCTCCTGTTAAAGTCAACAGCAGCCCTGGGAACTGGCATCAATAAAAATCAGGAAAAGTGAGAGACAGTGACGACTTTTTAATTGCTTTGAGTAAAGCGAAGTGAATTCTTAATATTGATCAGGAGAGGCTCATAGCTTTCTAAAGGAAGTAACCAAACCACCCTGCAAATGCTGGATGACAACAGTGCTAAAATTTCCCCAGTTTCAATGGAGAAATTTGGAGGTGAAACTCAGATCTCTGTGAGTTAAACAAATAGCTACCTTTAGATGGTTGTGGTAATAAAAATGTATATATCAACCCGTCAGCCAATACACAGGCACAATACAATATTCCTTCCAAGACAACCTAAAGAGAGGTCAACAAATTCAGACAATATACCTGTAGGTAACTGGGTTTCTCACATTTTTCTGCATGAAAAAAATGAATACACATAGTGAAAGGACACTGAGGTCTGAGACCTTTTTTCTCCATGAGCCTAAATAGATATTGACTTATGAAACATTTTCCTACCTATATTACTACTAACCATATATTTTGCCAGTACGAGGGGGGAGGGAGGGAAACAGAAAAAACATCCTTCTTCTAAGGAAGGAGAGAGCTTTTCTCTCAGGCACATCCCAACATGTTTTTCCATTTTTTCCTATTACTGTTTATGAGAATGTCAGCAAAGGTCTTTACTAAAAGATGAAATTGTATCATTTCCATTTCAGTGAATGCAAAGCTTTTATTTGTATGAAAACTCACGTGTGCCCATTAGGGCCCTGTAAGGAAAAAAGAGTTGCAATACCATGCATACATACAATATGATGTGCATGAAGAACATCTGAAAAAAATCAGAAACTCCAAGACAGACGTAGTAAGAGTTTTGCAGTAAAAGCTATCAACATTAACATACTAGTTCTAATTTACTCTCCTTCATGCATTTAAATTTATTAACTTCAGGCCATATGTTGGCTGCAGAGTGTGGCTCTGCATTCCTGAGTCAGTTGACAATGAAAAGTTAAGTTCCAATAAATTGGAAAGGTGAAGTAGGGTGAGCCTAACTAATGGAAGAAATTGATGCAAGCGCAAATCCAATACACCATAGTAGAACAGCAGCAGCACAAAAATATTCCACCATATGTTTCAAGGGCTGGCTAAAGCTTCATGCAGAAAGCTTTGATGTTGCCACTGTAATTGAGAATGTCAATATTTCCAGGCTAGAAAATTTGTTTCCACCAATTAAATACTTGATTTCCAGCCTCCACGTCAGAAGAATGTCTGCTTACTAAAATTCATTTCACACCAGCTAAGGTTATGCTGGTTTAAAGCCTGCATGACAGAGGACATACCACTGTTTTGTGTTCTTGAAAAAGTGCAGCATTAGGCTGAAGGGCAAAGTGGATGTATTGCAGTTTTCTAATTCAGAAGATACCTGTGCTCTCTTTTCATCAGTGCAGGTGGAAGAGTTGCTTAAGAATCAGATGGATTCCAAATATTTTGGCAAACTGAAAAATGCACAACTATCCAAAATACACACAAAATAAGGCCTTATCCATGGTGAAAAAAATAGCACACCAAATAGCAAAAGCTGACTCAGGAGATCCCCAGATATACAAGAGGTAGAGGCACTGGAGAGAAAGCAGCTCTTGGGGATGGCTGGCTTCTCTTCCTCCTTTGATTTCCTTCACTCCAAAGCTGCCTGCCTGCAGTTCCTGGTGATAGCATGCCTTTTTCAGAGGACCAGAAGAAGGGGAAAACTTACAATATTTGAATACCTCAAAAACCACAGCTCTAACACTTCTCTCCTCCGGTACCAGGTCTGCCACTTGAAATTAAGTCGCACAGAAGCTGCTCTCTACCTCAGGCATCAGGAGCAGAGGTGAGGAAGTGAGCACACCAGGAGGTCAAGACCAATGATTTTCAAACATAAAGAAAGCCAGGATTGTTGTTACAAGGAAAAGTAATGGAGTACCAAAATACTTGGAAGAATCTGGGACATAAATCTGAATTCAGGCACTGAAACCAAGAGCTGCTTCATTTTTCAGAAGTTGCCAAGCACATAAGTTCTCCTCAACAAGAGGGGGCCAAAGGTGTTTTCTGGCAGTCCAAATGCATAAATTCCTGTCTGCAAAACTTGGGGGCGGGGGTGTGTGTCCCCCCAATATACATAAGGCCTTAAAACAACCATTTTTGTGTCAGGGCACTGCAGTGTCCCAGAGCAGCAGGGGTTCCCCCAGGAGTAGGGCAGGTGGGGCACCAGGGCAGCCCCAAGCACCTCCCTGGGGATGGGGCAGACCAGGCTGGGATGTGGGGCTCAGTTTGTCAAGGCTTATGGCTGGGCAGGACAGGGGGCAGCTGGAGACCAGCCCTGTTGCAGTGCTGCTGAGGCAGGGGATGATGGCCCCAGGGGGCTGACATGGGGTCCTGGACAGGGCAGGGCAGCAGGAGCTCTGGGAGGGCTGGACAAGGGCCAGTCAGGGCTGATGGTGCCCTCAGGGCCCAAACATTTCACACCTTATCACACTTTCAATTTCAATCTATTCATCCTCCTGTTTGGTGACATTGCCACAAGCCACCTGCAGTAAACCTCCATGCAGAGCACAGCCCACTCCTTCCCTTCTGCTCCCCACTAAGCGATGCATGGGATGTGTCCTAATTTTACAGCTCCTTGACAGATGGGAAAAGCCTGAATCAAAGTGAAGTCTATAAAGATCTATAGCTAATGCTTGTGATATTAAAGACAAAAAAACCCACTCCTTGGCATATGTTAACACAGTTCTACTTTGCATGGTTAAAAATAGAAGTTAGTTTGACTTCAGGGATCTGAACTTGGCCATACTGTACACACACACTGATTTCTATTTTTGGTCAAATTAAAAATTGGTCTATCTGTGCCACTGTATTTCTATCATAAAAGATCAAGGGATAGCTATGCTGTGAGGATTAAAGGTAAAACCATCTTGAGACACAATATCCATTACTTTTAGGAGAGAGAGACCACCTTCAGCCAGAAAAAACCCACACATCTCATTTCTGTCATGGCTAGTGTTTTCACAATGGAAAAAATACACATGAACAATTTAAATGGTACAAATTGTATGACCTGATTCAACTGCACAAGTACTTGGAGAATCTAGCTTTTATTATTTAAATAAATATTTAAAGACTGCCAAAATATAGGCATCAAGACATAGAAAACAAAGAATAAAGGTAGAAAGAAATCCTAAGTCACAATTTGCACATTTCCTCATCTGTTAAAAACTCTTTTCTGTTAAGATATTGCCAATATTTGGCTAATAATTCTGTTCATATATTAAAGCATAATCTAGATAAAGACTGTTAAGAACACTAAGGGCATTTGGAATTTTTTTGTGTATATAAACATGCACACATGTACATATATATTTTACCCCGAGGTGAATTTTTACATTTATTTTGATATTAATTTCCTTCTTGTTATTTTTTGCAACAGGCTACTTCATAATGCTGACATAATCCCAGATGGTAAAACAGTTTATACACTGGAAGATAAAAAAATACTGACTGTGCATTAGAGAGCTTGCATATTACATACCAATGATATATGCCTAAATTTCTGTCATGTTTAATTAAAAAAAATCTTTTATTTCTTTTCTAGATACTAATGTCATACATTAACAGAAAATAAGAAGCTGAAAGCCTCTTCCATGCTGAGTACCACAGCATTTCCTACAAGCTGCCCCACAGAGAAATACAACGGCCTTGTAGGAGGGACCATGCTTTCTTCACCTCTGCGTGCACTGGTGAGCATCCTGACAGTAGTTAGACAAATCATAGGTTTCTTCTGATTATTTCCCCCCTATTAATGACATATTTAAAAACAGATCTGCATTTCACATTGGACAAACCAATATTCTGAAAATAAGAACTTTCAGTAACTTCTAACTTAAGCTGCAAACTCATCAACCAAGTAGACAGGAGAGCTGCTGGCTAGGCATCCTGACTCCTCTACAATACACCTTTTTATGTTTTAGCTCTGCAGAAATTAAAGGATTAATACAAGAGTTAAACTGTGCTTTGTTTTACATGCATGTGTCAGCCTTGATGACAGTAAGGATTTCTTCTGGTTTGAAATCTTTGGAACCATTAACAACAGAAGGAGACATAGCTTCACAGAGGATACTACTAAAACAATAATTTTTTGCTCGCACTATTTTACCAAACAATAACCTAACAAAATTGCCTTAGCATAAAACTTGATTTGAACAGCTCTTCCAGCAATGTAATACATAATACCCAGAAGAATTCTCCTAAAAATGGCAGCAGATTTTTATTGCCTAAGTTATAAACAAATTCAGATGCAGCGAGATGCAACCTGCCAGTTTGCTCAAAATGTGATTTTACTTTATTTGTCCAATGTTCAAGAATGTTGAGTCGATATTTTTTTGTTTCATGCTTCTCAATACAATTGGGAAGGAAGACAGGTGACTGAAGCCCAGAGAATAACACGGTCCTACTTACTTACCCAGAGCTACCACCACCAGTTCCCCCTGCAGAGAAATTTCAGGACTGACAGGCCTGAAGAATGACTGGAAATCAGCAGGGGCAAGAGTAGGACTGTATGAAGGGCAAATGCTGGCAGCTCTCAGATTACCTAGTCACCATGACCCCAGCACACATCTCTGTGCAGCTTCTCCAGGCACCTAGGTCACAATACAAAGGACAGACAGTAAATCCCAATGTCCCACACACATAGCACAGCAATGACAAGGCACAGCCTGTCTCCTACAGGCTTGTCAACTACAAGTTCCTAAACAATGCAAATAGGTGCACCCAAAACCATCACATGGCCACCAGCCTGGAGGAGGTGCTGAGGATCCAGTAACTGGAATCCCTTGTATGAAGTACCATTGCACAAAATCCTGCACAGACAACTGGAACACAAGCATCCTGGGGCCAGACAGCTGAGCAGACTGCTTGGTCTCACACTCCTCTACACACATACTTAAAATCAGCTGGATGCAAAAGTACAAACAAATATTTTTGGTTTTAAAATAAAATCATCTTCCCCTCCTACAAAGTCTCCAAGATTTGCTAAACTGCTGATACAATAGTGAAACATTTTCTTAGTCTCAAGGCGCAAAGAGAGACCATGACTCTGGCTTGGAACTAGAGTCATCAACAGAAGTCTACAAGAAAGGCTCAGAAGTAATGCAAGGAAGGCTTTCCATAGTATTTATTTGAACCTGGGAATACCAGATCTGACAAAAAAAAGCAGCCCATTCTCATAAAAACTCCCAACTAGTTCAGAAAACTAAAGCACTGGATGCAACTCTAGCAGACTTGCTAGGGAGACTTAGCCCTAACTCTCTTAGCAATTAGGTTTCTAAATCAGAGAAGAATGCAGCCTAGGAACTTCAGATAGCCTTGTTCATAAACTCTGCCATGAGATAATTTGCCCATTCCTAACTAAAACAGAAGGGTATATTAACAAAACAGTAGTCAAATATGGCTTTCAATGTGCTCTTCTACTCTTTCTGATCTTTTTTTAATGTTCCTACTCATCCTGTTTCTCAGAGGTAATGTTACACTTTATCTCCTGTTTATTGTGATGTCTTTTTTATTATATGGACAGCTTGCTTTAAAACACTTATTAACAGTGTTTTCTGTTTGTTAGGGGACACAGAAATGAAACTTTCTGTTCTGAATCACTTCTAAAAATCATATAAACTATTGTCAAATCTGTTAAAAAACAGATTGATTTTTTCCTGTTTTCAGAGCATCAAAGTGGGGAATTGATCAGACTCAGATTTTCCATCATTTAACAAACTTTACCATGCGTGATACTTTTTCATTATGAAAGTTTAAATAAAATTTCAAAATTCCTCATGAAGTCAAATACAAGGAGGAGGATACAAAGTACAAAAATGTATTTTGTTACACTAAAAAATTTCGCTTCAATATACTATATTGATTATTGTTTTGATATTTTGATATGCTCGGTATAAGCACCTCGCATATCTTCATTTTATTTTCTTATACTTGCAAGAGAAGAGGGGAAAATAAAGATCTAAAGGTAATTTACATTTTTACAAAACGATTTCTCAAATTGGAATTGCTTCAAGACAGCTAACTGCTAACAGTAACTTATGTAATGTGAAACCAGGGACACAGACCATATATGCCTACTAGAAGCTCACATGTAACTTCAACAAATTCTGAGAGCTAGCATTAAAATTAGCAATACATCCCACTGCAAGAAAAAAATGTATGGAAATACACTTAATAAAATAAGATTTTAGCATAACCAAGCATGAGACTATTTCACACTATAAATCCTTTAGCTAACCAGGCTCAATGTGAAATACTGTTTTTAAAATCCGTAACCACCACATGTAGGATTAGATGACAGAAAAACAGATGCAAGTAGGTGAGACCAAAAGGACTGAACTAGCTCACCGATGGACAAAGTGAGCCTGCAGCCAAAGACCTGGAAAACATGGGCAAAAGTCTCTGCTCTCCTATAGACTTCGCATAACCCTGGCCAGTCATTTCACACAGTTTTGCAGTGTGCCTGAGACAATCTGTCAGGGGTGAAGTTTCATGACACAGTCTCAGCTGAAATAGGGGATATTCTGCCCTTCTTCAGCAACAGCCACCTGTGGCACATTTCTGTTTACTTCCTTGATGCTTACCTTGATGCACAGATGCTTACCTGACCACCTCAAACCAGGGAGGGAGAAATCCCTGCTGAAAACTACTCAATCCTTTGTTGCAGAGTTAACTTCTGCTGGGGATCCAGGCAGGGCAATGTGTCCGGGATCCAGGCGAAGCTGGGCGATGTAATCCCAAGCTGGCAGCAAGCTGCCTCGGAGCACTGGGTGCGCAGAGAGCACAAAGCCGGCCTCCTTTCCCAGCACTCAATGTTCTTGCTGATATCGTAGGTTGAGTAGTATCTCAGACTCCAAGTCGCAGAGCACATCCTGCCCCTGCCCCCAGTACCCAGGCACTGAAGGTCCTCTGGTGCCTCAAGCCCTGCCTTTTATGGTCCACCCCCTTGTTAGGCCATTAGCTTTATTATCATCAAACAATTAGCACCTGAGTGTGATGACCAGGAGGGCTGCCCTGTCAATCAACAATCAGGTCAACCTCTACATTCTCTACAACTTCCTTCTGGTTTAGGGGCCTCAGGCAAGTGTATGGTGCCATCAGGCAGCGGTGGCACAAGGGAAATGGTGACAGCACACAGCTAGGACATGTGAACTGAATCCTCCTTTTTGCAGGCAGCCTACAACCAGTTTGGCACAGTGGCCCTACCACAGTACACCCTTCAGGGCTGGCATCCATCTCCTCCTCCGGTTGGGGAGACTGTGACCTTCATCCTGCCCAAGCTCCTCTTCTCTGGCTGCTGTCACCTCACACCACTCATTCTCAACTGTTCACATGATGGCAAAAGCCCTGATGTCAGTGAAGAAGATTCATACTATTTTAGCAAATTAAATAGTGAGAGTTTGCCATCTCCATCCATTTTGCCCAAAATGCATTAAGGAATTCCTCATACAGACAGCCTGGCTGTGAGGTGGGAATGGTAACTTTTATTGGTGACTTGGTGGGGGAGATCAAGGAAGCATACACCACAGGATTTTACCTCTTCAAGCCAATCTATCTCCAATCTTGAAAGAATAGAACCATAAATAAGAGACCCATAAAAAGAAGATAATAGCATCTTCTTTTCTTTCAGAGATGTTATGAGGACAAATACATTAAGGGTTATGAGATGCTCAGATACTATGGTAATAGGGGAGATAGAAGATAGATAAACTGCTATAAAAATGCAGAGAGACTTTAAAAAGAAACAACATCTAGCTACGTAGAGAGCACGGTACTTTTGTAGTTACTATTTATGTGCCATCTGTGAACAAGGAAAGTACTTAAATCAGGTTAGTTCAGGCTTCAGCTGGGCAAATAATGCAAAGTAGCTACTTGTAAACCCTTGTCCAAATGTAAATTCTCCTTGATTGCCTTCCTATTCTGTTGACCAACTTTACACAAATACTATAGTACAGGTACATTCTTGTTTGTAAGAACAGTCATATGTATGGAGGGAATATGCATTTCCCAAATATTTGATAGCTGCTCTGTGGGTCTGGGAGTCAGACACAGAGAGGGGAAAAAAAAAGCAGTATGACCTGACACAGGACATCAGTCACAAAGAGCAAATAGCAAGTTAGGTATAGGAAACAACTAAAGTAATAATTACATGAGCCGCATGCATCTAGCCAGACGGTCAGCCAAAATATGTTCTTTCTAAACTGTTCTCATGAAAAATTTTTTAGCAACAAAGGCTTCTATTCGGGCAAGTTTCTACACAAATAATTCATTATCAGAATACAAGGACCATATTCATCGAGCTGCTTGCTTCAAACAGATTTTCTCCAGCTCCAGTTCAGAAACAATACCACCTACAATACAGAGAGACCATAAAGAGACAGTAAAATGCTATAAACCAAGCCTTGATTTGCTTGTGATGTTGCTGTGCTGTTCATATGGCTTAAGTAGCTCAGTGACAGGGTGTCTTGTGGGAAATAGGAAACAGTTAAGCTGAAGGGAGATAGAAATCCTGTTCGTTTAAATGACTTGGGTATTTTAGCAGGGGATGTTCAATCAGAAAGCATCCCCACTCCCTGGGAGGGAATTCTCAGAAGGCTGCTCTCTATCGAGCAACACAGAGTTGGAATAACAAAAATGAGAGATTATGATCACTTAATAAGAAGCCGTAAAAGCCAATACAATTTATTTTTCAGTAATGAGCTAAGAATGTTTAGATCCCAGGAAACTTTTCTTTCTCTTTGGCGTTTCTGTCTTCTCAGATTAATATACAAGTGCACATGTCCCTTAGGCTCCATTTCTGCCCTCTGGATATCACAGCCATCATCTTAGCAATTGAAAATTTTATCAGCCCTGCAGGAAAGAAAAATGTTTTTACAGAAATACAAAGGGTCTCTGCCTGATGAAGATCCTTGTGAGATGCCCTACATCAAGTACCATGCTCTCATCAAATGGCCAGACCAGCATCTTTCAGGACAATTGAGTTTTTGGGTTGCTTTTTGTATTTTTATCAGAATTATGAGAAAGGCCATTCAATACAACCCTGATTGCTCAGGTGGATGAGTTAAGCAGAAAGTGGTTTTAAACATTCACATTGTCTCTCCTCCCCTCTCCCCCCACAGCTTCATTAGGCTGGTAAGTGCTTCTTTGCAATTCCCATTTTGTCAGCACTACAGTATCACTGCAGTATCTGCCACACAGAGACAAAAAAATGAGTAGGAAGGAGCTGTCAAATAAAAAGGGATCTTAAAGACTGTAAATCACTGTAGTATGGAGTATATTGTGAGGGCAATCATTAAAAACATATCAATCACTGGGAGCAGTTTCATTAAGGGGAGAGAGAGAGAGAAAGAAAGAAGAACCAAAAGAAAAAAAATTATGATGTTGAAGGTCTTGAGCACTACACAGCCAAATTCCTCTGAGAATAGACATGGCAACACTGAGGTGGCCCAAAGGTCCAGCCCAGCATGAATTTCTTCAGACACTGCTCATAATTGGGCTTTTTACTTTTCACTGTAAAAGAAAAATGTTGATTTCATGATTCATGTCACAAACTAAAGGCTTTTCTTATATTATGCACTTGCTAAACTAGGCCATATTCAGGGCATTTGTGAGCCTGCTAGACAGATGGCACCTCCCTCAGCGATTGGAATATGAAAACTTTAGGAGCCCCTTAAGACACCAAGAAAGTAAAGAAACAGTCAGGAGGAAATGAGAAGGCAGAAAATATCAAAAGGGCCCAGAAGGCAGTTTCAAGGTATTTTCTTAATCAACAAATCCATACATTGCAGAGGGCAAGCCCTGCACCACTCAGCTCTGGTTTGTAACTGGGGATGCCTCTTACTCTTTTATTACACACCTAAGAAGCACTTCTTCAGCAGTACAACTAGGCAGCACCAGGTCAAACAGTAGTAACATGATGTCAGAAACTTGGGAAATTCGAGGCAAGACCAGAGCTATAGTCATTGGCTAATAAACCAATACATCCTTGTGACTCTTGGCTTCATGGAAGCTTTTCTGCTACACTTATGAACATAATCTGTGTAGGTCAGGGCAATCCCATGCACAAATAGAGGCTGGGTAAAGAATGGATTGAGAACAGCCCTAAGGAGAAGGACTTAAGGGTGTTGGTTGATGAGAAGCTCAACATGAGCCAGCAGAGTGTGCTTGTAGCTCAAAAAGCCAACAGTATCCTGGGCTGCATCAAAAGAAGCATGACCAGCAGGGCGAGGGAGGGGATTCTGCCCCTCTACTCTGCTCTCATGAGACCCTCACCTGCAGTACTGTGTCCAGTTCTGGAGTCCCCAGCATAAGAAAGACATGGAGCTGTTGGAGCAAGTCCAGAGGAGGGCCACAAAGATGGTCAGAGGGCCGGAGCACCTCTCCTAGGAAGACAGGCTGAGAGAGTTGGGGTTGTTTAGCCAGGAGAAAAGAAGGCTCCAGGGAGACCTTAGAGCACCTTCCAGTGCCTGAAGGATGCCTACAGGAAAGCTGGAGAGGGACTTTTTACAAGAGCATGGAGTGATAGGACAAGGGATAATGGTTTCAAACTAAAGGAAGGTAGGTTTAGATGAGATATTAGGAAGAAGTTATTTACTGTGTGGGTGGTGAGACACTGGAACAGGTTGCCCAGAGAAGCCGTGGCTGCCCCTCCCTGGCAGTGTTGAAGGCCAGGTTGGATGGGGCTTTGAGCACCCTGGTCTGGTGGGAGGTGACCCTGCCCATGGCAGGGGGGTTGGAACTAGATGATCTTCAAGGTCCCTTCCAACCCAAACCATTGTATGATTCTAAAATATCCACCAATTCTTCTTTTTCTATTTGTCCAGTTTATTTATTTGCTATATTATCACATAAACAATCAAAAGACCCCAGAAGTTCTGCGTCTCTTCTCCCTGGTATACAAAGATAGCCAATACACAAAACTGGTAGCAATACTTGCAACCTTTGAAAATGAGCAATGAATACCCTCCTCCTGATGGAATTATATGGAATATTAAATAACATAGGCAACAGCCCTCCTGTAAACTGTTCCTCCTTGCCCTTCCATATTTTACTGTACGGATATATATATAAAGACTAAGGAAAAAAATTATTAATACAGTATAAAGTACAAGGATTGCCAGTAGGCAGAAAATGTCTCTGTGTTGAAAATCTCTACAAAGATCTATAAATTAGCCAAAAAAAGAGAAAATGCAAGGCACAACTTTTGGTTAATGCGGTTTTTGGGAGAGTCTGCTCAAAGATATGAGGATTAAAATGGATGTGCACTGAGAAATCAGAAAGCAGCAGACTACAACATATATTAATCTGTTCCAAGTTACATGACAGTGATAAGGGAAGTAAAATAACCAATTACATTAATGCTAGTCACAGAGGAACAGAAACAGATTTTATAAATATATTTAGTCTGTTAAATAAACAGAGGGAAACAATCAGCAGTGATTACAAACAGCTTATTTAAGCAGTCTTTAATAAGCTCAATGGCTTGGAGAAGAGAAGCCTCTTTAAAAGTGATAAAAATCAGCCTCTCTACTGGGTGACTAGTTAAGAACCATCTCTAAAACCCAGAGGGTCAATTTGGTTCCACTGTAGTAAACTGGGGTTTTGTCAGTGACTTCAGTTTTGCCTTCTAAGTATCAGGTAACATCCACCTGCCTGTGAAGCAACAGTCATAGATCACAGTAGAGAATTTTTGATCCTCCAGTTATTGTCCTGGGAAGGGTAATGGTCCATTTCTGCTGGAATTCGTGGACTTGTGAGCTTGAGCTTCCCAGTGAAGACTTGCCATGGCATGGAAATTGCTAGAGGTGAATTATTTTAAACAGAAAGACACAACAGCGATCTCGGCATTCTCATGGTCCCGAGATTAGCTCTGTACAGTACAGACCAAGTGCTCAGTCTGAAGATTAGGAAGCCACTGGGCAACTGTCATCCCAACACAAGTGAGTACCCATGGATTTTTTTTTTTCACCCCTGATAACATGATGCAGCAGAAACTGTAAACTGGCAAGAACACTCTGGCAAAGGGCACCACCTATTGATGAACAGGCCAAGCACTGAACCGTTGTACAACATTTAGTGCTTGCAACTTTTAAGATGACCACTTTAAAAATAAGTCCCACATGCACTCAGTTAAACTCAGATCAATCTGGTCATCAGACAATTGGCCAATGAAGGCATGGATCAGTAAATAACTCACTCCTCAGTAAAAGTCACAGAAAACTTGTGGAGTGGGGAGAGATGGGCAATAGTATTCTCTAAAGCAGTATATAGTATTAACTAGTAACTAAATATAAAAGAACATCTTTCACACTGTAGGAGACCTAAGAGACAGAGATGGCAGTAGTGGAAAGGCACACTAGTTTTTAAAATGAAAAAGCATGGCAGATAACGAAAGCAGGATATCCTTGACTAAGGGGGTATTTTCCTGCTTCCCTTATTATGTTGTCTCATTACACTGGAAAACTCCAAAGGAAAAACTTTCATTAAGCTGTTCTTGAGGATGGTTCCACAACAAAATATATTGGCACAACTAATACACAGCAAATAAAACTAACACTAGAGGCAATATGGGCCCACTGATGAATGAGGTGGGAGCCCTAGAGACAGAGGATATAAAGAAGGCAGAGGTGCTGAATGCCTTCTTTGCCTCTGTCTTTACTCCTGCAGGCTTTCCCCAGGAGCCCCTGATCCCTAAAGCCCCAGAAGAAGTCAGGACAAAGGAGGAGTTTGCCTTGGTAGATGAGGATTGGGTTAGGGATCAGTTGAGCAATCTGGACATCCATAAATCGATGGGTCCTGATGGAATGCACCCAAGGGTGCCGAGGGAGCTGGCAGAGGTCATTGCTAGGCCACTCTCCATCATCTTTGGTAAGTCATGGGCAACAGGAGAGGTGCCTGAGGACTGGAGGAAAGCAAATGTCACTCCAGTCTACAAGAAGGGTAAGAAGGAGGACCCAGGTAACTATAGACCGGTCAGCCTCAC
>VZRW01007818.1:12521-39645 GCA_013398125.1 Aegotheles bennettii | reverse complement strand
CCATGCACCAGTACAGGCTGGGGGCTGACCACAAAGAGCCACAAAAGATGATTAAGGGAGTGGAACATCTCCCTTATGAGGAAAGGCTGAGGGAGCTGGGCCTCTTTAGCTTGGAGAAAAGGAGACTGAGGGGTGACCTCATCCATGGTTACAAATATGTAAAGGGTGAGGGTCAGGACGATGGAGCCAAGCTTTTGTCAGTAATGACTAATGATAGGACAAGGGGCAATGGATGCAAACTGGAGCATAGGAGGTTCCGTGTGAATATCAGGAAAAACTTTTTCACTGTGAGAGTGCCAGAGCACTGGACCAGGCTGCCCAGAGAGGTTGTGGAGTCTCCTTGGCTGGAGACATTCAAACCCCGCCTGGATGCGTTCCTGTGTGATGGACTCTAGGTGACCCTGCTCTGGCAGGGGGGTTGGACTGGATGATCTTTCAAGGTCCCTTCAAACCCTAGGATTCTGTGATTCTGTAACTGTTGTTGTCATTACTGCTTGTCCTTTCATACAGATGTTTCACATATACTCTGCATGCCCCATGGAAGAGCTGTGCTCTCACTTGCTCTTTACACTTAAGCATGTTTCCTCTGTTCTCTCATGCATCTACTGCCTGTCAGGCTGTCTCTCCCACCTAGGGCAGAGTCAGATCAGGCTGGGCTATCACAGATAAGCATGAGGAGTACAAACAGGCCCAGACTACCAGCAGGAAAGAAAGTGCCTCTAACAAACCACCAGGCATCATGAAGCAAAGCACTTGGCATCCCATCACTAAGCCTCCATATCTCAGTTCATCTGCAGCTTATTTCCTGATGATTGCTCCTGTTGCATCCAGGCATCCCCCCCTGCAATACACACATGCATAAGGGACTTGGGGAAATGCAGTTCAGTTCAATTCTGGATAATACAGGATGTAAAAGAATTTGAAAGAAAAAAAAAAAACAAAACAAAGCCAAGTAATAACTTGAGTGTTGTGCCATGCAGTTATTGCTTTAACCTCTGCATTGGAAATCAGCTGTCAGAGATGGAGGCAGGGGATCTACTTCCATTTAGCCTGACTCTCAAGATGACTAAGCTTCCCCCTCTGAATTACCTGCATAGTTCTCTCCAAGCATAATTCCAACTCTGGCAAACGTAGCCAACAGCAAACAGGTATTTCTTACAGCTCCCGTGGGGATTTATTCAAAACACTTTATAGCATGGGGCTAGCAGGCTGGAAAGTAGGGAAGAAAAAAGAAATTTAACAGGCTGAGAGAGTTGGGGTTGTTCAGCCAGGAGAAGAGAAGGCTCCAGGGAGACCTTAGAGCACCTTCCAGTGCCTGAAGGATGCCTACAGGAAAGCTGGAGAGGGACTTTTTACAAGGGCATGGAGTGATGGAACAAGGGGGAATGGGTTTCAAACTAAAGGAAGGCAGATTTAAACTGGACATTAGGAAGAAGTTCTTTACTGTGTGGGTGGTGAGACACTGGAACAGGTTGCCCAGGGAGGCTGTGGATGTCCCCTCCCTGGCAGTGTTGAAGGCCAGGTTGGATGGGACTTGGAGCAACCTGATCTGGTGGGAGGTGTCCCTGCCCATGGCAGAGGGGTTTGAACTGGATTATCTTTAAGGTCCCTTCCAACCCAAACCATTCCATGATTCTATGATTCTACTGCTTGGGCTCCAGGGTTGGGAGCACAGCAGAATATCAGGGTTACTCCAAAATGCTTTTCCTTCCAACCTTCCATAAAATTCCTGTCACAACGCTGTCACACCCAATTCACAAAAAAAAATAAAAAATAAATAAAATAAAATAAAATAAATAAAAAATCTTTTTCTAGGTCCACATACAATTTCAGCACACTAATCTGCTCCTTCACTACAAGTGATATCCTACCACCAGACATATTAAAAAGGATTCTTTTGCCAAGAAATCAGATTGTGTTAGAGTGAATTAAGACAGGATAAAAGCCAATTGTTATCGTACCTGACCAACAGAGAATAACCTTCCTGGACAAAGCAACATCACATAGCAACCCTTACAAAAGGCCACCCAGGCAAGCTGACTGTGATAATGCCAGACAATGGTCAGAAGTGCCAGCAACTGGCAAGAAGAGACAGAAATCCAGCACTGAGGAGAGAACAGCTGAAGGGGAAAAGTTTCTATGAATCCAAACCAGAAACATGACCTTAGTTGTTTCAATTCCACCTGTACCTTCAAATGTGTCCCTCTCACCCCACCTGGATGCTTAAATACGCAGTTTGAACTAGAGAAGAACAGCTCCTGAAAGCAAGCAACACAGTTTTCACAGCCTGCCTCATTAATTTTATCTGTCTCCTTGTCTTCACAGGCCCCTTAGAGAGTTGCTCCTCAGGGGTCACTCCCTTCACTGCCACACAAGTCATCACATGGTGAGCTTGGTCCTCCCACTCTGCCTCCCACTTCAAAGTCAGTCAGCAGAAGGACTGAAACCGCAACTGTAGGTTCAGGAAGAAACATGTCAGGAAGAAAGCAGGAGGGGTAAGACAATAACAGCAAAGAAGAGAGCACTGACAAAGCTCAGAGAAGACTTTGATTAAAAGAAGTAGTAGCTGAATCCAGAAACCCCAGACAAAAACATGGCCAAAAGGGTCATTCTTTATATGGTTCAATTTCAGTACTGTAAAAAGGTTATATTTCTGTCTTGTTACAGAGGAACACGTTCAAATGAGCACTCCAGAAGAAGTGCTTCCTAACACCCCACAGTTCTTTGGTCCTTATTACCTTCATTTTCATCACTCTGAGTACCAGACATCTCTCCTTTGCCCAGTGATGGTTTTGGTACATCCTCTACTCAGCACCCCCTGCCCCTAGCTGAGTGTCCCACTCCCCTTCCCATGCTGTGGATCTGGGTCCCTCTCCCACTACACCACATGCCATGGGTTCCCATGGGCCTCATTCAGCAGGGACTGAAGTTGTTCACCAAGAGATTTCGAGTAATTTCCCCCAGTGTGGGGTTTTTTCCAACCCCTGATTTTCACAAGAATACATAGTGGTTTGCTCCTAACTACCTTCTATTCAGATGATCTAAAAAGATCTGAGAATCACCCAGTTTAAAGGCACTGTGTTGAACCAGTCGGAGAAAGATAGAAGAAAAGGAATGCCACAAAATATATCCATGTGACAAGCCTGGAAGGTGCTGATGTTGCAGGACTGAAAGAGGAAGGGATAATTGGGCATATCACATCTGAGCAAAGGTACAGCTCTGAGAGTAATTAACCTCTGATATAAATACAATGAACACAATTTACATTAATTCTTTAGACCAATCTGATCTGAGCAGACACTAGTGTAGTTACACTAGGGCTTGTACTCCTCACCATAGGAGCTTGCACCTAGAAAGGACAGGGAGAAAACGAACCAAGTGAGCAAATATCACAGGAAGAAAAGAGGTGGAGAAAACACAGCAAGTTCTGTTCCATGTTTAAACTTCACAGTCCCTTCTTGCCTTTTTTTTTTAATTTAAATTGGATCTAACATAAATATCTTGATGCATTTAGGAAAATTACAGCAATTTTTCCTTACTATTGTTGTATAACTATTCATCTGCTTTTACTAATGCCAGAAGGCTTAAATAAAGACTCTGGAGAGAGGGGAAAAAAACTTGCTCTGAGTCACACCAGCAGAAAATCCATTTACTTCAAGTGATGTTTCTATAGGTTTATTACCACTGTAGCCACAAGACAAATTTGTATCACACAGCAAGGCAGAAGGGGAAGGAGGGGGAGAGGGGAAGGGAAGAGAGGATGCTTCCCTATCCACTCTTTGTAACAGTAGCTAACATTGCTGTATCTCTGTCTCATGCTAAAGAGGCACCTCTGACTCCTCAACTCACTGGAAAATATGGACATTTCAAAAATACTTGACTTCTGATAGCTACGCATGCAGTGCTTTTCTCTAAGTACATAATTATAGTGTTGCCCACAACATTGCTGCATCACCATAGTAAATGAATTCCTTAATGTCCCTTCCAGAGCTTCTGGCAATGTCTTCACAGTGAGACAGGAGATACAGTACCCATTAATCATCTGCATAATTACTTACATAGCACCTACAAGGACTTTAGCAAATACAGATCAGGAAGAGTGTGGAGATTGAAGTCAGCTGTAGAAATTCACTTGCTACCCCTAGTAGTTCTACCAAAGTGTCTTCACCTGCCCAGAGAGACAGGACACTTGTGAAAAAAGTATTGCTCTTTAAAACTCAAGAGATAAATTAAGGCACATACTCACGAAGTAATGATGTGATAGTCCAATGGCACATAGTCCTGGGATGGCTTTTACATGGATAGAGTGTGGTATTTGAGATTAAGTTGATACAAACTTGGTGTCATGAGACTTTAGTGCCTCCTCCACTAACGAGGTGCTGAGCTTGACCCAGTGTCTAGGTTTAAGTGGTCAGGGCAAGCCACAACCCAGGGAACAGAAGGAAGGAAGGGGGAAGACAGAAGGGGAATAAGGAATAGAGGCTTAAAGGTTGGAAGTTAAAGCTAGAACAGGTTTAATGAGATGGGGACGGGCAGTAACAGGTGGGAGATGAACAAAGTATATACAAATATATATATACATACACAAACCGATCCTGATGATTGCCGATGTAAGTTCCCGAAAGTCCCTCATGGCAAAGCCGATGCAGGGAAAAGGGTTCAAAACTCTTCCCAGCACCCGATGGATTCGGATCCTGCAGAGCACATGGCGAGCTGGTGACAAAGGCAGGGCTCCTTCTCTCTCCGGGACATCTCCTCGTGGCGACAGGGAGGGGAGCAGGAAGACGGAGGGGGGGGAGTGGGGGAGGGAAGTTCCTTTTCCCTTCCCGGCTTTTATAGTTTGGCAGGAGGTGGGAGGGAATACCAACACCCCAGACCCCTTTTCACAAAGGGTCCTAAACTCCACACACCACACCACATCCCCTCCTTTGGGTCCTTGCAGCAAACCCATAAAATTTGCCTGTCCCCTCAAACCATAACACCCAGATTAGAGGGTAGTTAGTATATTTTCATGCTCTGAAATATTCCTAGCTCTCTGCTTTAGAGCTAAGAACCTGGGAGAGAGAGTCTGATCATATTCTGAACAAAGGTTTCATCAGCACTTCTTTGGTAAAGGGGTAACAACTGGTGACTGCCACAAGTTGCTAATGGGTATTACTCTGTTACTTACTAGCAGAAGACATAATAGCCATTTTGTACTTGTGCTTCAGACCTTTGTTTAACATTCAGTAAAGCTTTCCTAAACTATTTAGCAAAACTTCTAGATACGAGGTGCCCATACAAACAATGGACTTGCCACAAATCTCATTTTTGACAGCGAGCGTGAAGAAAATTTTGCAATCCATTGACATCAAACAGAGAACAGATCTCACGTTGCCATTATTAGAGGTTTTGCCAAGGCATGTTATGAAGCAAATGACAATATTATGTTAACTAGAGAAGAATTCTCAAGAGACACTCTACCTTAACCCGACTTCTAGAAAATCTGAAAATAAGTCTGGTTTACCATTAGTAGTATTCTGCCTTAACTAAAAGCACAAATATACCACTCCCCACAGACAGAGATAATAAAGACTGTATTCAAGTCAGCATTCAAATTAGACATAGATGAGCATATGAGTTCAACAGCTGCAAATCACCCAGAGCAATAGGTCTTTGAATACCATTCAGGTGACACTGGGGGAAATGCCAAGTTTCTAATCTTTTCTTACAGCCACTTGTAGCAAGCAGGTTGGCCTATCTTCCCCCCTAGAGCTGATTTTTTTAATTATTATTATTTTATTTCTAAATCAAGATGAAAGCTGTATGGAGATGGAGAAAGTAATTTAAATAACACATCTGCCAATTTTCCACAGCTAAAATACCCATGGATTTTGGAGAAAAACTGAGAGCTCCTTCACAATTATAAGTCAGAACATGGAATCTAGTATGAAGCAGAAGGAAAAGTGTGCTACATCTATTTACATAATGTATCATTTTATAATATATAATGTACCCTTATTGCAACATATCAATTATTTATAAAAAAAAGCTTTAATAAATTTAACTGTGTTTCTCCCACTTATCAACCACTTTAGAATAATTTAAAGCTCATTTCCTGATGCACTGAAATTATTCTTAACTGTGCATGCTGGCAAACACAAAAACCTTTTTACTCCCCATTTGCAAAATGACATCTGCTCTATTTCCATCTTTGTTTTCAGATGCAAGATTACTTCAGCAGTTTATTTCTTAATCTGCCATTTAGCATCGTCAAAACCAGGGAGTACAACTTACTCCTCAGACCCCCATAGATTCAAAATTACAAAAGCTACACATTACATTTTACTAAACTTGCATATCAGACAGAAATTATATAAACTTTCTTCCTTTCCTTTATAAAAATGTCCCTGCTGCTATAAAGCCTGCAAACATTTGTAACACCATGAAAGGAGAAAGCCTGAGAGATTTATTGTTACAGAGTCCCTGCTGCACAGCTACAGTAGAAGGTAGTTTTCCATTATTAGCTGAATTTTCAACCAACTCTATCTTTCTATTAGATAGGGCCAGTCCTGTTCTGGTCTCAGGCCCACAAATACAAGGAGACAATAAAAGCCATCAGTTGTGGTGTAGCCTCTAGCATTTGATGTTTTATCAGTCTGAGAAATTAACATTCGAAAATATTGGAGAAAAGGCTGTTTTCTTTACTTCCTTGGCAATTATTCTACACATCAGAACCAAATACAAGCAAAAGGCCTCACAGAATGCTTAAAAAGCAGCACATAAATATGTGAATACAGATCCACCACCATTTATTTCGTCACCTCCTATGGTCTTTTTGCTACAGCTTCACACTTTGCTTTTTGCCTTCTAACACTGATCTGGGAAAGGTTTATTCAGCCGTTTATCTTGGACTCCAGAGGAATATACTGCACACTCAAAATTAAATGTGTATGGCTAGGATCAGAAATCAAGGGGGGGGTTAAATATAAGCAAGGTCAATAAAACCCATTAGTAAAATGAAGTACAGTATCTTTTTCTGAACAAACGGCTATACCCGGAGAGTGTAGCTTTTCATTATTTTTATTTTAAGTGATCTATTTCTAATCACCTCCTAGTTATTTATTTCATCTAGTTTTACACAGATTTTTCTCTCTATAGTTGTTTTTGCAAAACTAAGGGGCAAAGAGCAAGCTGTCTCTGGCAGCAAGACAGCACCTGTGAAAAGGGTGAAAGAGAAGGCAGGTGCTGGTCCCAGGTCAAAGTGCTGGGAAAGAGAGAGGAGACTGAAGTTAGGTTTGGGATACTACAAAGAGGTGAAAACCTGACTAACCGTGTCACGGGGATGGTGGGAAACTTAGTAGAAAGCGTTATGTGTGAAGGTGAAGGATGGGTTCGGGAGCCAGACAGAACTCAGGTTTGTATGCAAGCAAAGAAAGGGGGACAAAGGGGCATTCTGAGGGTACCAGTGCCCGATTTAAAGGGTTGGGTGGAGTTGACTGTAGAGAACTAAGACAAATGATAAGAAAGGAGAAGCCTACAGAGTTTATCTAGGTACATAAACCAAAAACACAGCAGCAGGAACAAAGTGCTCAACCGTATATTGCTGGCCAAAGGGCTTCAGAAGTAGGAAACAGTGAAAGGAAGGTGGTGAGAAACAGTTTGTGCTGTGGAATTGATGAGTGACAGTGACAGACAACAGAAGGAGCCAACTCAAGAAAATTTATGTTTCTATAAAAAGATCAGTTTGATCCATGACTATAAAAAAACCCCATATTGCTTGTAATTGCATGGTTACCATATGTCATCACTGCTCAGCAAAAGTATTCGTATACCTTGCAAGAGCATTTCCACACTTAAAAAATATTTGGATTTCTTTAACTTCTGTTCTGGATTTTCCAGCACTTATAAAATTCTAGTTCGAAACAATTATACCACACCCCTAACACAAATTTCTACCATTCCCATTTTTGTTGGTGATGTTTTTCATCAGGTGACCTCAGGGCTCATTTACAAACCAGGTCAGCATCATTATCCCCATTTCACAGAAGAAAAATGGAGGTGCTGTAGATCAGCCTGCATTATTAATGTGAACTCTCAACTCTAAATTCATTTTAATGTCATATTCCTTGAAATATTCATTTGTACTTCTGCACTAAGAGTATTTTTGTCATGTATTTCTAACTTATGTCAAAAGTACCTGGAGCATAGTAGGGGACATTTTTAGCATTCTCAGAACTCTAAATAAATAAAATAGCACAGTACCAGACTCCCATACTACTCAAAAGAAATCCATTCCCTTGTGAATTTACCACTCAGTCTGAGCATGTTCCACCTTAACTCCAGCATCTCTAGGGAAAGCTCCTTTGTTTCACCACAGCTCAACCTGTTCTCACATCCCCATCTTTCCTCCTGCTCCAAACAACTACGGCAGAACACAGTTTGAAAATACAAGAGTATCATGCTCCAAACTCCATTCAATTTCTGTGGCAGTCACCAGCCATATCCTGCACTTGAAACCTTCGCTCTTCAGCATTTAGAGAGAGAACAGATTGATTCTGGCTTTGGGGGAATGTTTGGTATGTTCTGGAACCCTTTCAGAAGAGCAGCTTTGATATCTCACCTGCTTCTTTAGATGCATTTACATGGGTTTTTCAGTATTCTGAGAAGTCATCACTAAACAAGGGCAGATAATCAGGAGCTGCCTTAAACTCAAGGATGAATTATAGCACAGTGCCAAGCTCCCTTCTCCTTCCCATTTGTTTTCTCAAAATGCTAACCCTTAGGATGAAGCTTCTTCCTTCTGAAGTAAGGGAGATTGGGCTCCATGGCCTAAACTAGCAGCAACAGCAGAGCACTTTGGCACCCTGATGGATGATCAGCTGAACTTTCTCTTATGAAGACCTTGAGGTCAGGCTCCCTCTCTCTCTCAAACAGCAGCTGCACTTTGTGCCCAGGTGCCTTATTTTGCTGCTGCTATGCAGAATGCAAGACCTATCCCCACCCCTAAAATGAACAGCAGTGAGCTCCCCTAAAGCCCTGCAGATACAGATAAAATGCCAACAGGGAGGACTCGATGACAGCCAACATGATTTCCAAACAAACCACAGTCTGATGGCAACAGTAAAAACCTCCCTAAAACCCTGAGATTCTTTCACAGCTTTCTTTCTTGCACATAACCCAATACATTTTTAAGAATTTCAGTTGCTGCTGTTGCTAGGAAAGCCATGTGAGGCTTGGCTCTGTGCACATCTGTAACCTTACCTACCAGCCCTTATGACAAAGGATGCTCGCACTACCCCTGCGCACGCTGGGGTGGTTCTTTGCACACTGGGGTGTATTTGATTATTCTGAGACAAGGAGACCAGCCCATCTTTGGATACCAATACTCTGCTTGTACACAAACTCGCATGAAAAAAATGAAGTGATGATGCCACTGCTCTCGGTGATTGTGTTGCAGACCAGGATGCTCTGTTGCTGGAGAGCCATCCCACATGGAAGAAGTGAAAGACAAGCTAAACAAAAAAAACCATCACACACAAAACATTTAAAAATCTTAGCTGACAATTACAATACAAACTGACAAGGCATGAAAAAGCTCTGATATTTTTCCACAAGCTTCCTGCCTAGCTGCATTTTAGTAATGTTTCATAGAACTGGCAGAGGTTGAAATCTAACAGAAGAGTAGGTTTCTTTCAACTTTTGAGGCCTTTCAAGCTTCTTCAAGGCCTGGCCACACTAGAGCCACTGACAGAGAATTAAGCTGGTAAAATATCTTTTTCTTTCTGCCACTGGCGTCATAACAGATTAATTTGGCTGAGATTTTCAATGATACAAAAGCTAGGCTTCAACCTGAATTTAAACCTGAGGTTCACGTACCCTTGCAGTAAATGTTTAATCTCATGGAAATAAGAAAATCATAGTGCATCATGAAACTGGTGATTCTTTAGGGTGTGCAGGTATATGACTGTTGAAGGGGAAAGCAGGGGTCATTTAATTATATTTTTTCCTTCCCACATCTCCATCAGTTACTGCCTCTTGTCTATGTGCACTCTAGGTCTTGACAACTAAATGAACAGATGCTAGCCTGTTAGTATGCTTGTTTTTAAGAATTTTAATTTTAATTCCAGGAGAAGAGTTTTCTTAAAACATATGGTGAGCTAAATATAGTGAGGATTTTTCTCACCTGGCTTCATCTGTACAGGAATATGTCCCTCAGGTGAGATGCTCAGAATACCCAGCATTCAGTCCATGGGGTAGAAATCCCCAGGCGAAAGGTGCAATATACCCCAGAAAGTGGGAAAGGAAAAAAAATTTCTCCTTTCTAGTTGGTCCTAGAAATCTGATCATGATTCAGTCTTCATTGATTTTTACAGTGATACAGTGTTGTGCTCACTGCAGCTCAGTGTTATATCAGCAACATTGATTTGAATCCTGTAAAACCTAACAGAAAACAACGGACTGCAGAGCCCCACTGCCTAAGAACCACAGCATTGAACAGATTATCAGGAGTCAGGCTAACCACAGAAAGACACCTGTGACATCAAAAGGCAAGCTGAAAGTCAATGGGTTTGATCACAGTTCCTTTGAGCTGGAAAAGTCTTGTCTATCCAAATAACAATACATGCCCCACCCCAATGTACAGCCTCTCCTGAGAGCCATGGCAGAGAATGCCAGAGCCTTTCTCCTCCTCTAAGGAACATACTCTGCAAATCAATTAATCATGAGAGAAGGAAAATTCTGCTCCTTAATAGCTGAATAAATATCTTATTATTTTTGTAGCAGCCAGCTAAACATAAAAGCAAAGGATGTTAGCCATGCAGAAGTGGGTAGGATCAAATACTCAGTGTTGTGTTTGGTCCTCGATCTAACAAAGGATTTTTAGCAAATGACTAAGCACACAAAGTAGCCCAGCCACTAGGATAAAATTAAACAAGTATAGTTCAGTCAGCAACATTAGGCCCTTAGCTATGTGTGAAGCACAATATTAGAAGTGACAGGGGAAAAAAATCCATGTAGCAAATGAAACCTGAAGTCTTTCTGCTGCATCAGCAAGGGGCAGGGGTAGGCACCCAAACATATATTTCCTATTTTTGTTTCGCTTCATCCCTTAGAGATAAGCCAACTCTGACACTGCAATCCCAAGCAACAAGTGGACAGCAAGCCATACATCACCACTCAGAATACAGAGAAATTCAGAACGAAAAAATTCTGCTTCTAGCAGCCTGTTTGTACATATTGAAGCACCACATTAATTTGAATGCAGCTGATCACGGCCACAGGAAAAGCTTCAGGGACAAAATCTAAAGCAAACTCTTTGTGAAGAGTGTCAGGAACAGATAGCTCAAATTCCACTCTGCCTTGGGCCTTTTTCCACAGCTTCCACAACTCCATCAGAGTAGCCACTGTACATTTCCTTTCCCTAAAGAAACTGTAAAAGGCTAATTAAGACACTGGGAAATATACAGACCTGTCAAGTGTTGCATACAAAAAACAAGACAGAAGACAACAAGACTGTCATGCTCCTCCATGACCTGATCTAAGCTTTTGCAGCAGTGCATGGCTCCACCTATCAGTGCAACTGGTGGGTTGATTTGCTGATCAGATGCTGCTGCTGCACGGGCTTGCAAGACGAGAGATAGCACGTGGGAGTATATTTTCACCTAGCAGAGCCCCATCCTCAAAGAAAGTGTACTAACCAGACCCATCTCCAGCAGAAGCCTGCAGCAGCAGCTCCTGCCTCATCAGATACCACCACGCACACCAGATATTAAGCTATTTGAGAGGCCTGCCCCTGTCCTCAGGTGCTGTGCATTTTCCCTGGTTGAAATACCCATGCCTAAGGTTGATGTCTAAGCTACACCAACCCAAGTAGAAATTAGGAAGTAGAAGCAATCTGGTGAAATCATCATAAGCCTGTCCTATGTGGGAAGTCAGACTAAATTTTAAGATAAAAAAAAAACTTCTCAAGATTTCCACCAAGTTGTCTCATTCTTAAATTCCTTCAGTCTTGACGCCTTCAGAGGTGGCATGCATATACCTCATACAGCCACTTTGCCTTCCTTTCCCAAGTATGCCACTAAATTTAATTTTATGAGAGCAAAAGAGGTATGGTTAGGGAAAAAAGAGAGGGTTCCTTCATGATAGTCACCAACCAGCAACTCACTTTCCCTTCTGAAAAGGTCAACGTATCTTCCTTGTCAGGAAGCACACCTAGCTCAGAGTCTCCAAAAAACTTCGGAAAGAGGAGGGCAGGAAATTACACAGCAAATTTGTTCTTTTGCCATTGAATTTAAACACTCAGGAAGGGGAGAGAGAAGGAAGAAATAACTAGAAGTGATGAGAATTTTTCACTTTTTTTCTTCTTCAAATTTTCATGTCAATATATTATTCAACTTCTTTATTAGGTCAAAGAGATAGGCTAAGATAAATGTTGTTTTTTTTTTAAAAAAAATTAATTATATTTTCATTTTTAAGTGAAGGCAGTTTAATTATTACCACTTACAAAATTAATGATCCCAAAATTCATGGAGTTTCCATAGTTCACAATAGGTAGAAAAAGGGTAGAACAAGGATATAACCTAAATTCACTTAAACGAGATCAATACCTTATCTGCTGCCAAATATTGCTTTAATACTTAAAGAGATCATCTTTTTATTTCCTGAGATATTTCCAATTTTACAGCCCTCCAAAGACCCATATACTCCTTGCAGCTGACTGGGATTTCCTATTTTGATGAAGTATAAGTGTGAAAGTGTTCAGTTTATAGAAATTTTACCAGAAAACTAAAAATTATTCTGACATTTTCACAAACTGATTTTGATCATTTCATGTTCAGCTCTAAAGATAACCAGCCAAACGGAGTCAGTTTCTTTCTGATCAATTCAAAAACAATTGAAGCACAACTAAAATGATCAATGTAAAGAATATGCTTTAATACAATTGCTAAAGAATGCAATTATGGATCACTAAACCTTTTAAAGGGAGTTCAATCTAAGTTAGGCAACCCCATAGCTGTAAGAATATCCCCGTATTAATCTTACTTACAGCCTGGTAGACCTCAAATAGGAATCAAATGGCATCACTTTTAAGAGCAGTATTAAGCAACTGAACAGAAAGAGAAGCTTCATGCGGGCACAGCTTTGGATGAGATTGTGTGACATGGGAAGGACAGCTTCTGTACTTGTGCATGAGGTTCCCTGGGTGCAGGACTTTGCATTTCTTTTTGTTGAACTTCATGAGATTCCTATCTGCCCAGTCCTCCAGCCTGTTTAGGTCCCTCTGAACGGCAACACAACCCTCTGGCACATCAGTCAGATGATACATCATGGCAGATGATACAAGGACAATACAAGTCCCTAAGTCCTCTGTCCCATAATCCACATCATTAATGAAGAGAATAAACAGCATTGGACCTACTACTGATCCTTAGGGTAATTCACTTTGTGCCACTGATCACGACCATCTGAGCCTACCAGTTCAGCTAAAGTAACTAAATACAAAGCTAATACAAAGCTAAAGGAGATATTGAGTACCTTTGCCCTTTTTGGTGCCCTTTGTCATCAGAACTCCTGCCCCATTCAGCACCAAGCCCATGTTTTCCCTTGGCTTCCTTTTGCTGCTAACATACTGGTAAAAGCCCCTTATATCACCCTTCATATTCCTCACCAGACTCAACTCCTGGTGGACTTTGGCTTTCCTAACCCCATCCCTGCAAGCTTGGGAAGTCGCTCCATCTACTGGCTGGGCCACTTAACCCTGCTTCCACCTCTTGTAACCTCTCTTTTTGTGCCTGAGTTTTGTCAGGCGTTCGTTGCTCACCCATGGAGACCTCCTGTCACCTTTGCTTGATTTCATACTCATTGGGATAGACAGGTATCAAGCTTTTGAAATTAAGAGCTCTTGAGTTTGTTGAGTCCATTTTCTCCACCTGGCTGGAGGTAAAACAGACCTAGAGGAGTTAGAAATGCCATCCTGAGAACAAGATGGACTGGGAGCAGGCCAAAGGCAGAGCAGCAGCAGAGAGCTTGCAGGCTATAAGGACCCTGTGCTACGTTCCCTTTACGGCTGGCATAGATTGCAAAGCACAGTGAAATTTCAGGATGCTCTGAAGCTGCTCTAATATTATACCTAAGAGCTGTCAGTTGTCCCAGAATACAAAGAGGGATCGCAGCTATCCTTCTTTCTTGTTACCTTACATTCTGGTTCAAAGAGAGCAACTGAGAATTGGGGTCTCAGGAGCCAAAAGTCACACTCCTTGTTCTGACCTGAGGCAAAGGGAGGCTCTTCTCAGACTTTCAAGCTATTCAACAGCTCTCTTCCTAAATTACTGAGACTTTACTGCCTGATCCTTGAGAGAAACCCTTGCTATTTCTCACTTTGGTATCTCTGACCTGCCATACCTTACTCTCTCACTGCAGTTTATTTCATTAAAGTTAGAAATGTCCAACTTGGCTTCACTGCCTCTCCAAGCTTGATTTGCACTCTTCTAAAATAAAAAAATACCAAGAGATGTTATAAAAAGGTAAAACATCAAAGATCAATGTCAATAAAGTTGTGACAGCTTTATGCTGTGTCACATGTTAAGCAGCTTCATTATAGGCTGGTTAGTACTAGAAAGGTTATGAATGGCAAAAGTTTAAATAGGAGCTTGCTTTGTTTGCCTGTGAAAAAGCACTTATTGAACTCACCAAGTCTCATGCTCCAGGACACCTCCTGCTCACTTATCAGCTGTCTGCAGCTGTACTCCAGGTCACACTTGCTGCCAGAGAGGAGAGAAGCTGGCCACAGCAAAGGCAATACCACCTACGAAGTCCAGACACCAGCAGGCCTCTGATGGAGCACAGGACTCCTGGCACACTTCCCACCACATGCCTGGGGAGGCATGTCCTGCTCTGGGCTCATCACACCCACCAAAAAGACTGTAAGTTTCCCTCTATCAATTGACCCAAAACATGGATTTTCATATATCAGCATCCAGATGGCCCAAGAAGTCTGATGGCTGTGGCTCTTGGCCCAAGCAGTTGGCTAATATTCAGAGCTCTACATCCATTAGAGCACAGTTCAGTCACTGAAAACAAATTAACATCTGCAAATTGGTTTATTAACCATGAACATGTTCAAAACATCCACCAATCTTTCAAATACAGCAGGAGCAAAGACTTGGCAGTTTCCTACCTCAGAAACCTCAAGTGTCTCTCACGTCAGCTCTCTTTGGAGTAGCTATTCAGCTCCTGTCAAGGCAAAAATCTCTTGCTTGCTCTTTCTACAGGCACAGCCTGCAAGCAAAAAACCACATCTTGCTGCTGCAGCCAAGGCTACCCTCAGTGGCTATAGCTTGGATGTAGCTGCTACAGGTACATAAGACCTTCCAGTGGCATGTCTTTATCCACAGCTGTTTTCATTACTACTGAAACAGCTTTTTTACTTCTCTGGAGTCATTAAAAGGTTATGTTTCAGGCTCTTTAGAGAATTCTACCATCTCCAGCTGCCAGCTATTTGTACCTTCCAACTTACTAATAGGCTGTTTGTATTACTTCTGCAATGAGGTAAATTAAGCAAATGTATGTATACAGATATATACACATATTTATGTCTGTATTTGCCAACAAGGAAGCAAAGGCCTTGCTTGTTAGGCTCTTAGATACAGCTAGTAGGATTTACCTTTCCACTATGCAAATGCTTTCAAAAAAATCAGAAGGCAGCTTTGAATGAATGGAACCTCCTCAGTCAATCCTGCAATAAATCCAGTGCGCAGAAGAGGACTAGATGGTTGGACTAGATGATCCTTCGAGGTCCCTTCCAACCCTAGAATTCTGTGACTGCATCTGAACAAAGAGAAAATTAAGTCTCCTAAGATCTGAAAGGCTACACAAGACTGGAGTTTTTCAAGCACAAGATAGATCATGTGTTTAAATAATAATAATAATAATAATATTTTTGAAAAAACAGTACAGCGCTGACAACCACGTTGGTTTCTAGCCCCTAATGCCCTGCTCTAAGTTTTGTTCTGAATCTGTACCCCAGTCAGCTTACCTAGAGTTTATTACTGATGTAAGTAACTGCAAACCCCTGCAGATCTCAAGTTCAACAGACCAAGGGCCATGGAGAGGAGGTGTCATTGTCACAAGAATCCTGCTACACGGGGCTGAGTCCTAAAGAAACTCTCTGTCATCTTGAGAGCCAAAGCCCTGCCCAGGTGCTCACTTCACTGTACTAAAGGTAACAATGCACCAAGGGTTCTCATTTCTCCCACATCCCTTGACAATTTGATCCTATGAGACATAACACGCTCTGAAGTAAATCCTACGAAATTACACTGTTAGTTCTTCCCCTGTCCTGGCTTTTCACAGTAGAGACAGCTACAGTCGCACTTCCAGGTGAAATTACCTTTGCCTGTTTGCCTGACTCTCCACATGCACTCAGGGGCAGAAATTGCACACAGTACTGTTTAGATACAGGTAGTTAGGATAGAGTTCAGTATTCAGATTCACAGGGATAACTCACATGTATAATGCAAGCAAGGAAAAAAACATTTTTGCAAAACAAACAGATTAAACAAATAAAAGGGAAGGAAAAAGATAATGGGAAGAACATATACAATCATCACAAATCAGTTTCCTGATTTCATTTTATTTCATTTTGGGTTTGCTTTCTGTTTCTTAAATGAGTATTTTTACTGGCTGAGTGAATGCAGCAGATGTTTCCCAAGGTTTTTCTTAAGGATTGACAGGTGCCAGTAGTGCACGAGTACGGAATATACAAGGATTCTACTTTAGGAGTGAGTATCAAGATTAAAAAAAGGGATATCCCAGTTTCCTTCTGACATTAAAAGAAGCATTTCAGTTCACCTTGATTTAAATCCTAAGCAAACCCTAGCAGTTTTACTTCTACTTCTTTCTCACATCAGAGGTTTTCTAAATTACCATAGGTCACAGATTTCTCTATTTTTTTTAAGTTGAGAGCCTTATTTTTAATTTACTTTCAATATCTTAATTTTTTAAAAAAAGTGTAGTTAAAAAAACCCACAAATACTCAGTTTTCAGAAAGTGCCACGCCTCTCCTCCAAAAGGCAGTCCATCCCTAAGCTACACAGAAGTGAGCACATAAGAACTACACCTCCTCAAATCCATAGTATCCTAACCAACATTTCTAAAAGAAGGTAAATAAAAAACAGATCCAAAATAACAGCTTGCCTCAGGAAACTACATCAATAAGCATTCTATTGCAAGCCAAAAGAAAACTCTATCCGTGAAAGGTACAAATGAATTCCACCTACAACCACAACTTGGCAGTTGTTCCCAAGTTTTGCTAAATGGCTTTCTCCGTCCTGCTGGAACCACTGCATAGGATACATCAGAAAATCAGTATGGTCTTTCTTGCCAGCTTATTTATACTAATATGACCCTTGAAACCAGTTGATGTACCAATTTATAAGAGGATTCTCCAATGATGGATAACACTAACATTTGCTACATCTCAGACCTCGCACATCATGTCTGCCACCAACACCAACACTTTACTCCACAGGAACACCAGATATACACCAGGAATCTTGCAGGTGCTGGAAGGGTACAGGCACATGTAGCATGACACCAAAGATGGTCACCATTCTATCTCCAAGAGGGAAACACTCCTACAGTTGTACTTACACTTCAGATCAGAAGTCAAGACAGAGAGCCTCACAAAAAAGTAAATGTTACAGCTTTGGAGTTTGTAAATGATCTACTGGCTCATTTTTAAACACACTATGGCAAAAGAAAAGGACAAAGTAGGGAAAATTCAGAACAACTGCCCACAAATACCTTTAGTGATGAAGAGGGTCAAGATACCCCAAAAATTACCCGTTCTTTAGGAATTTTGTTTTATGTATATGAAATCATGGTTTCAAATGTTGTCGTGTTTCTTTAGGAGCCACTGGTTCAGCCAGCCCTGAACAGTGTAAATACTTAACTCTGAGGAAAGGGTAATGGTAATATTAAAGTCAGTGAGTTTCTCTCAATAACGGGTGCATTGATTGGGATACAACATATAAGAAGACATGTCTGCAGCTTTGTTGTTAAATGCTGTTTGGAAAGAAAAGAGCAAACTACATGGAAAGGGGCCAGGAAGAGCAAGCTGAGTCTGGCTGCTGAAAAGGCAGAGCCTTATGGGAAAGAAACAGAAAGATGCTGTGCAGGGCGATACCCCCCCCACACTTCCTGTGCAGGACCAACTTTATTTCACAGTCAGTGAATTCCTCAGCAGAAACAACACAAACTTGGAATATTCAAAAAATCTAATACAAGGAATCATGTTCTCTCAGGAGCTGACAAACAAGTATCTGAACCGCATCCTCTGCTCGAGAGGAAAAAAACAACCAACCCACAACCAAGCACCAAGGTGCAGTAACCCTGGCAGAGGACGTACATTGTAAGTGGTGTACAGCCTCCCAAGCCAGTGAAATGTTTGACAGAGAAATACAAGTTGGCAGCATTGCTTAATCTGCATTTCAAGAGCAGAGCTGAAATCACAGTTGCACACAGTGCAAATACAGATCATTGAAGGGTATTCTTACATACCTTCTGCTGAAGGAGGCTAGCCAATTATTTTCCCTTTCCAAGTGCAGGTCTCTACATCTACCCGTGTTCCCTGGGAAACATGAAAGAGTAGAAAGTGGTTAAATAAAGAGCTCTGTGCCTTTTATTGTCTTAACAAAATACCAATAAGGGCAATATGGAGAAAGCTTTTTTTCCTTTGGAGTCCTTTTTGCATCAAACCAGCTTAGTAAAGTAATATAACCTTAACCAGCCTCTGTTTCACAGGAGCATATTTGCACAATTATCAGTACTGATCAGTCAAAAGGAAGATAGTCTTCTTTCTCAGAAAAGCATGACCTAGTTCTTAATGTCCTGTTTCTATACCTAAAGTCCCCAAATGCTCAGTTCAGCTGTTACGAAGTAGCAGCAAATATCGCACAGGCAAAATCAAAGAATCTTGATTTCCTGCAATTCAGGAAAACACTTCTACCAAGCCATGGAAAAAGCAACTCCAGATGTGTTTCACAAAAAGCAGAAGGGTTTTGCCAAAAAATGCCAAAAAGTGAGGTTTCAGAGGCTCCAGTAATCAGATATTAATGGCCTGGTTTTCATAGCTGTTGAGCCCTATCTTCACTCTAGAGAAGATGCTGAGCACTGACCTCCTCTGAGGGAAAAAACAAATCGGGTCCAAAACAAGTAAAAATTCCAGTCAGTCCTGCAAGCACCAGCCCTGGTGTCTGGGGAGTGGTGGCTGCATGTCCTGCTGCTGCAGCAGCATGGAGGGGTGACACCCCCCAAGCGTTTAGAGCAGGGTTAATACCTGCAACAACCATGAAGTATTTAACTAACAGAATGAGTTGAGTTTTTCCTCCTGTTTGGAAAAGGGTCAGATCATTAAGACTGATGATCTCAGAGTTCACCCAGAAAAGCTTGATGTGAGGGCAGAGTTGGGAAAGAGATAACTAAGGGCAAGGTACAATAAAAACATACACAACTGCGGATGCTGAGTATAAAGTGAAACTGATTACCAGCTTCCCAATAAAGAACTATGGAACAGGTAGGGTACAGCATCAAGAGAAACTCAGAGGTAGGAATATCAAGCCCAAGGTGTTTCTTGAAGTAACATGAAGTTAAGGTACAGAGCTCCCTGCCACAGAACATTCTGGATACATTTCCATAGGTCAGAAGGAGACTGGACACAGTTATGGAAGAAAAATCTGCTGAGGGCTATTAATAAAAATCACTAGTTTTGGTTCAGGATGTCCTCGTGTCACAAATTGTTCTGTCCAGGAGATCATTCTGTGAAAATACTGCTAAATGCCTGACCTGCTCCCATACCCTCTGCTAGACATTGCTGACCATTATCAGAGATGGGATACTAAGCTAAATGGACTTTGTCTGATCTGGCAAGATCATTCTTCTGAGAATGCAGGCTATTTGGGAGCACAGGTCTGGACTATCTACGGTTACAGTACAGTGACACAGGCACACAGCCATAACCCCTGGCTCTGTCTGATAGAGCAGCCAGCATTGATAAAGAGTTGTTACTAAAAGAACAAATAACATTATCAAAGAGATTCCTATTCAACTACTAACACAGGGAGCTGAATTATCGATTTTAAAACAACATCTCATCCATTTTGAATATTAGCACTCCTTTTAGCAGTAGGAAGAAACAAGGATGAAGAGATGCAGTAGAAAGGACAAATAGGGAGGGAATGGCTTGCCTGTTAACCTCTTCATGTCCCCAAACTAACCAGTAAACGGGAAAAGAAGCATAACCCGATTACAGGAGAAAATGCCACAGAGATGTACTAAAGGTTAGGTCAAAAAAATTACTGACATCAGCAGAAAAAGAACAATCCAATAGCTTTTCAATCATTTATCAAAATCCCCAAAAAACTCCCGTGGAATATCTTAAAATTCCTATTTGCATCTCAAAACATCCAATTCATTAACTCATTTTGGAAGCACACAACTTACTATATATTGGATAAGTATCTAATCATTCTAAGAATGACAAGTCCAAAACAATAAAGAAAACTGTAGCTGTTATGATGATCTCTTCTTGTTGCTTCTCACGTTTTCCCCTTTCATCATATAGTGATGATACAGATGAGACAGGCTAATATTGTAAATCAGACACTTCCCTCCCCACCCCCCACATGTCTTTTAACCTTTTCCATTCAAGGTCTAATGCAAACAAAAAATTTGTCAAGTTTCTATTGTTAGTTCTTAATGCAATGAGCTTGGGAGCAAACAGGGTACAGTCTTCAAATGTGAATATGCAAAGCCAGTCACTAGAATCCACAGGTACCCCTTGAACATGAGTTGCAGTATGTGATCTGAAGACTAGACAAGTCCCTCAATTGTCCTTAAAAAGCAGTCTCTGCTCTTAATCAGAGGATAAGTATGAAATGTTGATCTCAATATTTGCTGTCAACTCATTAACACACCTCACCTGTTTTCCTTGTCTGTTGTGTTTTGGTTTTTTCCCTAGTGAACTGGGATTTTATTCTTTAATAGTGATGATCATCTTGATCTCTTGCTACAAATTCTTTCTCTCTTAAGTGCAGGCAACTGGCAGGCAACAAATGCAGTTTGGCTACTCAAGAGAGCATAAATCAGTTTTGCTGAATAGCATTAAGTCAGAGGAAATGTGGTTTTAATACATTTATGATATGATTATTTGATGCTGTTGCCTGCAATAGAAGAATGGACTTAATTATCCAGGTCTTTTCCAGTCCCACGTTCCTATGCCCTGAAGTTAGCATGTGGATGACCAGATTCACTGTGAAACCACAGAAATGCAGAAAGCTTATCCTAGACCATCTATCAGGTTGATTCTTACACTGGCTTCTGCGCTCCTCATCCCTGCTTCCTTTGCAAACGTTATTAATCTGCTTTCATAGGGTAGCTACACTTACAATATTTGCCTTGCCTTTGTAAACATATGAATAGCTCATGCAAAGCCTGAATGGTGCCTAATGTGCTATTCCCAGAATTTCCAGAATAACTTGTCCGAGAAGAAAAAAAGGATCAAGTCTGTCAAATTTTTAACTTGCCCCTCTTCAGCATATGCAAATGCCACACTTTAAGGAAAACAAGTTCTCACAAGCTGATATACCTGATGCTACTACCATTATAGCAGAGTGGTTTTAAAAAAAAGTAATTTTTTTAAGTTGATGTAAATATGCATGGATATGTATTCACAGATACATAGGACAGTCAAAACATTTTTTAAAAATTAAGATTTTCTGTAAGCCAGATTATGTAAGCCAGAGGGTAAAAAGGAATCTATCATATGAAAGAAAAATAAGGATAGCTCAGATCTTAAGTCACAGGAAAAAAAATCAATTACAGAAAATGGGACAGACTTCGACCACGGAAAGCATTTGTCTCTGCTGCTTCCTCTCCAAAGCAAAACATAGCCCAAATGCCTCACCTTATGTCTGCTCTCAGTCAGGTACAGGGTTTGTGCGAAGAGCACATGGACCAAAAGTCCGTCCAGCCAAGTGTCTTCTGCTCACCTGTAGAAAGAGCAGATCCTGGAGAACTGAGCTAGCAAGTAGGGATGCTTCTGCAGTACCACCCTTCCCTTCTGCCCAGCAACCATCAGCCCAGACGCAGCCCAGGCTGCCCAGGGCTTTTGCATTTAAAACCACTGAACACACTTTCCTTCTTGAACTATTCCAATCACTTTTGTGACCATGTAAATTGTGGCACATCCTGGGGCACTTTAAGCATGTGCTGCGTGAGAACGTGCCTCATACTTGGTTTGGTCTGTCACCAGTGAGAAGCATTTGTTGCCCCTGTTGAGAGAGACTGAGCAATCACTCCTCATTCATCATTTTGTGCCTTTCTTTATAAACTTCTGTTATATCCTCCCCAAAAACCTCAAAGCTCTGGTTTGCTTGTAACACTCAATTACCACCTTTTATCTCCTGGGCAGCAACAGCCCAAGTGCCTGTACTTGCCAGGAGCACTGCTTGAGCAGCTGAGACAAAGGCTGTGCTGGCAACAGCTGGAAGGACACCATCCATGGAGAGGTCCTAGTTTGAGCCAGCACACATACACACAAATTCACACATAGTATTGCATCCTCATTTGCATTCACAGTCTAAGACCAAGGCCTTTTAACTCAGCCAGACCTGCAGTGACCTTAGCTGCAGCAAAATTAAGTAAGGTTTGGTTTGTATGGTATTTTCTGAAGCTGTATTTTTACGAGGGTGTGATTGACCCTTTGATCTTCATTCTTCTACATGTGTATTACAACCCCCTCTCTTCAGAAGGCTACAGTACCTGTCTATATGACAGGGAATGAGAAAAGTAGGCAGACTAAAGGGTATTTCTGTAACTTTTCTTTTTGCCTGCAGTGAAACTTCATGCATCCCTTGGCAAAATGCAGGGTCACTGTAAGTGTTGTCTACTGTCAGTCATTTTTGGAAAAGAGACAACAGTTCCCAGGACACTAGTGCTCTTTCAGCCCCTCTCACTCCTATGGGACAAAAAATGGGAGGAGAGGAGGTAAAAAAATTCTAATGGGTATTACTCAGAAGCAAACACTTCATTTCTATGCTTTCAGAGATGGGACTTCAATACTTTGAACATACATTGACATCTTTTCTGGAGATCAATTTCTGCTGGAAGCAGCAGACTGACAAAAAGAGCTGGTTTTCTTATTTCCTTACACTTAGGCACCCTTTGCCTACTCAGAAGGCCAACAGAAGTCTCTGCAAGTGTATTTTCAGTTTGCACAGGAGGACTAGGTGACAAAAGCAAATAAAAGCCCATGCTACTAACCAGTTTTAATAGAAAGTATCCTTCAGTGTAATTCGGTGCAGCATGAAGAGATGGTACATATTTAGCTGTGGTAATAATGTTGGGTTTTTTCCCCCTCTGCTCTGCTATTTTCCCATCATTAACTTAGCTTCCCCTCTTTACCTTCTCAGGTCACTGGAGTCACTTTGGGTTTATCTTAGACGGCCTTAAAAGGCTGTGAGCGAATAGGATGGGCTCCATCCTATTTGATCATACAAATCAGGCAGTTAAGTAGTTCTATCCCCAGCTAGTTCTAAACAGAGAGGAAGACTACACTGAACGAATGCCACTGCATCACAATTTCCCTTCAGGAGGCATTCATCACTCCCTTCCCCTTACTTAACAGAAGGCATGTCATCTGGAATGCTGCTGAATTGTGTCTGGCAGAAAATAAAGAGAAGAAAAAGCTAACATTTTGTGTTTGTGCAAGTGCTTCTGCCAGCATTTGGACCACTGCCAGCCTATCAAATGCAAGTTTTCTGAAGGTTACAATGCTCTGTCTGGGCATTTGATGAAAACTGTAGAACTTCAGAACATAGGCTTTTAGGTGTGAATGGTGTGTACTGAATCGTAATGTGGAGTTGCACTGACATTCGGAGCAGAAAACCAGAATCTCGGAAAATTTGTTTCCCCCTTCCTTCCCCTCCTAAACAGGGATCTTCTGATGTCCCATTAATATTCAGTTCCTTGAAAAGTTGAACATGTAAAAGATGAATGTTATATATTCACTTTTCTGTAACAGTTTTTCTTTCACTTTAGGAAAAAAAATCCAGTCTGGAAGAAAGGTCTCTTTTTTTTTTTTTTAATTTTGTGTTAGAATATATAGGCAGCATTATCATTTGAACTACATTTACAATGTATGAGGAATTTCTAAAAACCTCACAGATGTAAATGTTTTTTCACTCTCTTCAGATGTTATAAATAGAAAATAATTCTCTCTTCTGCTATTTCTAGCATAAAGGCTTTCAGAAGTGATGTCAGATGGAAAGAACTGCAAACCAGCCACGGACAAAACATACTGCAGCTAGTATTATCAGTCTCCCAAGGCAGTAACAAGGCTTTCCACTTCGGAGTCCCTCAGGTTTGAACCTGCCCTAGGTGTGGGATACACTTCAATGAAGCAGAACAGATGCATCACATTTCAACATGGAAGAAAAGAAGATAGGAAAGAAAACAGTTGATCTACAAAGAAGGAACAGCTACAAAGACTGCATAGTTGGACAGAATCAACATCAGAGTTTAAATATTTAACACAAAGAACTCAAAGTTAACATTTTGGCATTCAAGTAAGTATTCATCTTTGCAAACAAAAGTATCTTCCACAGTAAAGGATCATAGGTGTATACTTGAGGGAAGCCTAGGTTAATAAGACCAGGCAACAGGAGGGCAAAGTGCTCAGGTAAGAATTCATAGAGAAATATGAAATCTTAGGAGCCCAGACTGATTTAGATTCAGAAGCGAAAATAAGTTAAAATATCACAGGATTAAAAGATAAGTAAACATACATACACACACAACTGCCTTTTTGAAGGGCAAAGAATCAAAGATAGTCCCAGAACAGGCACTAGACTCTTAACATGCAACTCAGTATATCATAGTGGTATAGAATCATAAAATCATCGAGGTTGGAAGAGACCTTCAAGATCACCCAGTCCAACCTCCTACCTACATCCCCACTCACCCACATCACCCAGTGCCACAGCCAGACGCCTCTTGAACACCTCCAGGGACGGGGATCCCAGCACCTCCCTGGGCAACCTATTCCAATGCCCAATCACCCTCACAGGGAAGAAATTTTTCCTAATGTCCGATCTGAATCTCCCCTGCTGTAGTACATGTGTTGGAAGAAGCACCATACATGTAATACAGAAACTGTAAATAGAAAAGATAATCTTGGGCTGAAGATCCATGTATTTCAGAAAGGAGAAAAATTGACACAATGCACCACAGATATTCCAGACCCAAGTATTAAGAGGAGAAACAAGGGAAATATAAACCACTACTGCTCACTCACATAGTCCAACCTCTAAGTGGAATCAGAGGCTTCTCTAATTCACACTTACTTCTAATTAAAGTAATGGTAAATTTTTGTTAAGCAAGGAGCACCTGTACAGCACCACAGTGTAGGCCTGCATCTGGCTGGGAACCTGAAAGTAAACAATTTTGTCCTTTGAAGTTTTGGGGGGCTGTTTCTGCTTGCACTAGGAGCCCAGAAGAAATGATCTCCTGGTAGTTTTATGGCTCTTTTGGTACAGCTCAAGTGCAGGACACCATTGCACAACATCACAAGGGAGAATGAAAAGGCCCCAAAGCTTCTGGCTAATCTCCCCAGCCAGGCAGAACTGCTCTGAACAATACATTTAAGACACCACCACCCCCAGTCAGTAGCCAGGGAGAAATAAAATATTTTTCTATCATGCTTTCCCCTTAGATGAGTGCTGGGGTACAGCCAGAGTTTTATGTGCAGTGATACCATAAGAACAGCTGATTCGATTCTGGGCCCCTGCCACCCTCTGTGGACCTTCCCTCCCTTACTAATCATTATAATTATGACATTTCCCTCACTTTCTTACCAACTGGCAGGCAGTAGCCCAAATCTAGAACAAGTTTTGTCTTTGGTTGTAGAGGAGGAAGGTACAACTGTAGTCAGAAAACAAAACTGGCCTAGAAGAGAAGTAAACCCTTATTCTACAAAACTCACCCTTGTACTTTCATAAATCTCACTGAACTTCTGATAAAACTGAAGTCCCCTTTTTGCTTGCAGAGCCACAACCTCTGTCAAAGAGCAAAAGGGATTCTGTCCAGCATCCAGCATCAGCAAGATTGCCAGATACAACATGAAGTAACTGGAGAATCATTTCCATTGGTGATTCACACTACAATATAACTTTGCTTTTTAGGACCAGGTGATATCAGCAGGGTGTCTGAAAGGAAAAATGGCATCATATGAGCTAGGAACATAATCCAAGAGCTGAAGAGAATGACCTGTTGGCATCCTCTAGTTATTCATCTCTGCAGAGTCACTCTTTCCTCATTAAAAAAAATCAAACTTAAAACCAGACAGTTTGTTCCCAGAATACCTATCTAAAAGGTGAGAAAATGAAATTAGAAAGCATATTCAGGCAGTGGTATGCCTTTATACTTGTTACCCACAAAATGCCAGAGTTACAGTATATCAGATTCATTCTTTAAGAAGTAAATATTTTCATAAGTGCTCTTGAAGGAAGACCCTGATCAGTGTATCCACCAAAATATACAGAATCACAGAATGTTAGGGGTTGGAAGGGACCTCGAAAAATCATCTAGTCCAACCCCCTGCCAGAGCAGGACAACCTAGAGCAGGTCACACAGAATCACATCCAGTTGGGTTTTGAATGTCTCCAGAGAAGGAGACTCCACAACCTCTCTGGGAAGCCTGTTCCAGTGCTCTGGCACTCTCACAGTGAAAAAGTTCTTCCTTATGTTCACCCAGAACCTCCTGTGTTCCTATCATTGGACATCACTGGTCCTATCACTGAGAAGAGCCTGTCTCCATCCTCCTGACACTCACCCTTTCCATACTTATAAACATTAATGAGGTCACCCCTCAGTATCCTCTTCTTCAAGCTACAAAGACCCAGCTCCCTCAGCCTTTCCTCATAAGGGAGATGTTCCACTCCCTTCATCATCTCTGTGGCTCTGCACTGGACTCTCTCAAGCAGTTCCCTGTCCTTCTTGAACTGTGGGGCCCAGAACTGGACACAGGACTCCAGGTGTGGCCTCACTAAGGCAGAATAGAGGGGGAGGAGGAACCTCTCTCGACCTA
>VZRW01007815.1:9149-33152 GCA_013398125.1 Aegotheles bennettii | reverse complement strand
AGAAAAAGAAAAAGAAAAAGATTGTGCAAACCCAATCTATTAGAATTAGCATGTATTTTGACCCCGATGTGTGAACTCCACTCTCTTTCAGCAGTGAAGTGTTTTGATTGTGTAATAAGCCTGGTAAATGTCAAAGTACAATTATGTTGAATGATATTTCAAATAATCCAGGCAATGTCTTTTCTCTCTTGTAACAAATTATAAAATAACATGAAATATGAACATGGAATGAAATAGTGAAAAGATTATTAAAGATGCTTCAGTCATTGATAACAAAGTCATGAAAAGCAAATATTGCTGAGCTTTGTGATATTTTATTGTTATTTAAAATAACAATAAAACAAATAAACACCTTTCCAGATGTTCATTGTCAAAGAAACTGAGTTCTGTTTTATCTGAGCCTTGCAGTTCTTGCAAGACAACCTAGGAGATGCCATCTCTCGCAGGGCAGCAGATGAAATCAGGTATTGAGCACAGAGGGAGCACAATTTACTCTAAATATTTTCACCAGTCTCAGCAAAAACTGTATTTCATAAAGAGTAAAAAGAAATCTTCCTTCCTAAACAAAGATGTTAATAACTTTACATGATAAATGCTTCCTTAAGACATCAAGCCATTTTTTTTGTGCAGGCTTTGCAGAAACTGCAAACTGAATTATAGAACAATTTTCCATGTCTTTGATACAGTAACTATTAGGAATACTCAAATAGTGCACAGCGCTGCAAGGGAGGAGCTAACATGGCCACTGCATAAAAATAATCTGGATGGAAACTGGAAAAGGAAAAATGCTTATGTCTATTTATTCCTCCTTACCACAGTGGTAGGGTGAATGACTTTGCTTAGATTTTTCATTCTTTTCTCCTGAGGTAAGATGTCTGTCAATCTCCGGAAAAGAAGTGAACAAACTATTCAGAACTGACTCCTAGTAGAGTCCAAAAATATTATCAAAAGCAGTACAAAGTGAAAAATTATTTCCACTCTATTCTCTTCTCCTTGGAATGCACATCAACAGACACAGAAAGTAAACTACTAAAAAAAAAGAAAAAAAAAACAGAATAGGATAAAAAGGAGGTATTTTTAGATCCTTCCTGATTATAAAATAGGTGTGATTTCTTTCATTTCCATGTTGGTCTAAATCCATAGTGTCCCCTGTTCAGATTCCAAAAATAATTCTTTTATGAAAACATTTATAATTTGTAATTTTTGCTATTTGCCAAATGTAAAATGTAGTGTTTGAGCCTGTAAGTACTTATGTTTCTGAGTAATTTTATGTGCATGGATAACCTTGTTGGCTGAAAATAGTAGATGGGGATTTCAGTGAAACCGCTTATACTAGGAAAGCTGTTCACTTGTCCAAATATTTAGGGATTCAACTTTCCAGCTATTTGAAAAATACATTAAAACAAGTAAATATCTACAGACAGAAAAAAAAAGATATTCCCTGGAAAACAAACATAAACAGAGTTTATGTGCAATATATGAGGAAGAAAAAGAAAAAATCCCAGTGCTTTACTTCATGCTATTTCTAACACCAGCTGAGCATTTTATCTTTTGAGATTTTAATTATTTGCTTTTTTCTTCTAGAATCGGAAATAAATACTAATATTTATGCTATTAATTGATCAGCAAACAATTTGGATCTCATAGGTCCCTAAAGTTCTTGTGTTATGCTATATAGATAGTTTAAAATTATATTCCACTGAAAGTAGCTGACATTAAATACCATCCTGTTCTAGATTGGTTCCAGATTCCCATCATTTAGTAAACTTACAGTATATACCAAAGCATGTCCCCTGAAACAATGTTAAGAAGGGCAAGCATCCACTCAGGAAGAGATTAATGATAAACTGCATGTATATAGTATTTCTGAAGAAGATAGGATGAATTTAAATAAGAAAATATTCAGAGATCCAAATGATGAAGAGAATTATACTCTGCAGTGGTTGGTCAAGAGAGGGTAGAGGCAGGGTTGGTTTTTTCCATCCAGATTAGCTTATATACCAGTAATACTGTAATGATTTTACAGCCCACTGGAACTGACTGAATGGCTGCCTTTGAAGTCTCAGACTCATGGACACATGCAACTTCTTACTTAAAGCATCAAGTCAAATATTGATATATCTAGATTCAGCAAAAAAAAGACATGTACTGTCAGGAAAATGTCTGAAAGTAGTAGAAATTGTACTATCTTGGATCTGACAATCAGATTTTGTATTTATTTTCTCACTATCTAGGGCAAGGTGGAAGGCAAAAGGGTGTACATTCAAGGTGTTTCTGTAATGACCAAGAGAAAGAATGAAAGCAGGAGAGAAAGAGAAAAGGACCTTATGTTCTTCCTGAAACTGACAATGACACAGAGGTGCTACAGAAGGCAAATGAGCATCACAGAGCACTGCGGAGGCATTTGTTGTTCTGATTAAAACAGATTAGAAATAGAAACAGAAATAACACACCAGTCTAGTCTGAAGGACTCTTACATAAGGCTTCCATCTAAAAGTTGTCTCCTGTAAGATTTAAGAGCAAAGGGAGAAAGTGTTTTGTTGGGTCAGTTTCCTCCCATTCCCATATTTTTAATATTATTATTAATATTCCTTTTTTAAAAATCCATTTTAAAATACAAAACTTGAAATCTGTTTTGTACTGCTAACTTTTCACCGCACTCGGGCAATGAGGAGGGAATCACAATGGGCAGTGGCTGTGCCACATCTGCCCATCCAAAAAATTCTCTCCATGTGTTGATGTCTTTAGCCAGCTGGGAGAGCTTAGAGCTTAGATCAGCTCCTGGCCTTAGTTATCCTGTCCCAGAACCAGGACAGAAATCCTTACAGAAGAGGGAGCTTTTGTTATTAAGGCTGTAATTAGCAAGCTGAACCTCTGTGTTTAAACCATCTACTAAAATAATTCCTCAAAACCTTGCCATTTGCTTAGAAGGAAAACAGAAATAGTAAAATAAAATCATAATTAATTTCCTCCTCTCTCTCCCCTAGGGGATGTAAAAGCCCTCCTCCCTACTATTTGTGTCTTACGAATGTTTTTGGCATAACGACTGGCTAATTAAATATATTTTTATGTTTCATGTTTCATTTGAACACCTACAAAGTGCTTCTGTGTTCATGATATGTTCACATGAATTGACAGAGCAGGTGGATCATACCAGTTCCTGTCAGCTCAGTGGCTATGAATATTCCACTCCTTAGATTTATTTGACTTATTAGATCTGATTCTGCATGCATGTTTCAGGTCTAGCATACTGCAGTACCAGCAGATCTTAATTTTCTTGTTTGTTTACAAATGTGAATTTAAACTCTATTATTTGGCTATTTTTCAGCTTTCATTGCCATTCAGAACAGCCTTATTTTTTCCTTTATAAAAGTCCTTCATTCATTTCTATGACCCTTGCGGATATTTTATGTAATCAAATGCCACTCTTATAAAAGAATTTTCCAATACAGTAAGATTACATTTTTGGATGAAATCAAACTACAGCAGTTTGGAGAAAGCAATCTGTCTATCTCATATAGAAGACCTGGGGGCACCACTGATTTTTGAAGAGTGCTCTGGGACCTCAGAAGGGAAACCTGTTATTCACAGCACAGGTGATGAAACTGGAGGGGTCTTCAACAGCTGCCATCGTTGCAATTCTTTTCTACAATATGCCAAGCAATAATCTTTTCTCAGTTGTTTTGGAGTCAAAAACAGGAAGCATTTTTAATTTATGTTGTAGCTAAGTGGCATGGCCTTCACCTCAGAAGCTCACTAAAGACATAGCAAAGAAAATGCTATCAGATATTTTCACCCCTTATCTCAGTGAAACTTTTCTTTGTCCTTCAGGTAACTCTCTAACCTTGAAGCTGGAGCAGTTCTGAGATTTATTCAGCAGTTCAGAGCAGTCATATAATCATGTTGCCTTGTTACCACTTCTGAAATGCAGCACTTGAGATCTGGGCTCCTGAGGGCAGCTACAGAGATATTAGCTTATACTGTTCAGGGTGGGGTCTGTTTTTACCTGCCTTAACTAATACGCTGCCATTTTCTGTTTGTGGTTTCTCTAGCTAATTCTTGTTGGTGTGCACGTCAGCTGCAAACTGTTGTGCCTCAAACAGTTCTGCAACTCTGTTTGAACTGCAGTTAGGACATACTTCTAATTAAAACTTTTAACCACTTAAATCAAATGGTGGTTTAGGGATTTTAGTTTTCTATATTCCATCATTCATCAAAATGTGGTTTAGAAATATTCTTATAAACATGCAAAAAAAATTCTTAAAGACTGTGCATTTTCAGACTTTGACACTGGGGCCCAATTTATTTATGCACTTTGAAACAGAGGACAGTCCATGTTTAAGACTTCATTTTAAATACTGTTCTGTAGGATTAAACCTTTTAAAGTTTTATTGGTGCCTATGTTTTATATTAATTGTGTGGTATTCTCCCAGGTATTTTCACAAAGTGCTTTTTGAAAAGGTAAATTCAGATGATGGATGAATATCTCTACAGAGGTTTATTAACATTTTTGTCAATTTATCCCATTAAATACAGCAACATCCCTGGGTGGTGATGAACTGCAATAGCAGCACAGGCTTCACACAATGATGGCAAACTGATTCCAATAATTTTCTCAGTAGTATCCTCATAGCACAAGAGAAACTCTGATCTTTACAAGTATGGCTGAGTAAGTAAAAAATACAGATAAAAAAACAAGTATGTACTTATGAATATCCATTTACAATAAACCTACTTCATTATGTTCTCAAACTTCAACAATAATCTAGGACATAGAATTAAGAGGAATTATCAGTATTAACAGCAATATTTCCCCCAGTGAAACAGGCACACTAGAACTTCAACTATGTATAAGCTGACAAATGAAGGGTACGTATCAGAAACTTGACAGTGAAATCTCACTTTCTCTATAAGAAGGGATGACATACAACCTACCCACATTCTAGTGCCCACAAATGTCAGTGAAATGGTTGCTATTGATTTCAGCATACAGTGCTCCAGGTGCAATAACCTATCAAAAAACTTGAAATTTGAATTTTGCTAAATATTTACAACAATATGCTTATGAATAAATTACATTTCTTCACAGGGATTATTCAGCAAACAGCTTCAAATAATTTGAGAAGCAGCAATTTATTTTCAAGAATATATCAAAAAATATAAAAAATCACTGAATAAATTATTCATAGCAAACTATTCCAGTAACTCCTTATCTCTCACAACACAGGGTACTTATTTTTACCCCGTTGTTCTTTTTCTTTCCTATAGCAAAACAGTAAGTGCTCATAAGTGCTTAATACCATGTTACATTAAAGAGTATACAGGGTGTTTCAAAAAGATGGACTCAGTTTCAAGGACAAGATGTTCTGAAATTTGGTCCATCTTTTTTAAAAACCCTGAATATTAAACTTTTACAAAAAACTTTTTGAGATATAAGTAAAGTATAATATAATATGGACAATGGAAAGAAATGAAGTAAATAAGATAATTTAGTTTTCTGTAAAAGCAAGCTGATTGTAATATGAAAAGTTATCCCAAAACAAATAAAAGGAGTATCAATGATTAGGTCATCCATCAGCAAAGAATGGGAAATATATTTCAAAATAGACTGTAGGGTGGGAGGAAATTTTGCCTGTGACATGGAACAGAGAAGCAAATTGAAAACAGCTTCTCTCCAGATTACCACCCATAATCTGTAGATTATTTCTATTTATCTACCTGTATACAGCAACAAAATAATTTGATTTTTGGTACTTAATATAATAGCAGGACTATAGCTGTTACATATATCTTAACAGGCCTATATCTGCTTCGATTATCATCATGCTCTCCAATAAACTGTGAGATAAGTTAGTCTTTCAGAAACTGTTTCGTGTTTGTTTGTTTGACTGAAACAATGATGGATAAAACAGAAACAGGTATGGCTAGTGATGAATACTATAAAATGTAGAAATGAGAAAGGCTGCTGAATACTGAAGCATCTTCAGTATTCACTACTTCCTTTGAATATATTAATCCATCTCTGCTTAAAAATATTAATATGGCAAAAAGTGTGATTTTTCCTCACTTCTTGTTTTCCAAGGCTGCCACAGAACAGAGAAAAAGACAACTTATTTTTCTAATTGCAAATTGGCATTACCAACAGTAAGAAAAATACTCTTTCTGTTTCTATGTATTAAAAGGTTTGGTCCTTTTTTTTTTTTCTTGAGAATAATATGACTCATCAAATTATGCATCCTTTTCTGTCAGAACAGAATCTTATCCCAGGCTGAATTTTATCCATAGATTCCCAGTAGACTGAGTTCTCAAATAAATCAGTGCTTATTTGTATATATCCTTATTTTTCCTGGTTACAAAATAAATATTAGTTACCGAAAAGTAATTGCTACAGTTTTCCATTATCAGTTCAGAACTATCACCAATAAATAATCAAATCCATGTGGCTGGCATTTAAAAGAATATTTCTCTTTAGATGACTCTTCAGGGATCAAAAGTTCATATGAACTTTTATCAAAATACCTCCTTATTTTGTGCCTTAACACCAATCCTAGCATTATCTCACTTAATGTCCCAGTTAACAAGTTATCAAGGACCCAAAGGCATGATAAACTTAGAGCATTTTTAAATATTTGAAGTTTAAAAAAAAAGAGATTCGTTCTTGGCTTTAGATAAACTATCATTTTTGTGCTTGCCGATTTAGGACTCCTTTTTAGAGCTTAGACACGCAGCAAATACTAATTTCCTTGGATACACTTAAAATAATGAAGTTATGTTGCACTGGATTAGTTTTTACTGTTACCCTATAAGGTCCTGGATTTCTGACTCAGTTCAAATGCTTAGATCTATTTACTCATATAGTACAACAAACACTCCCATTTTGGAAAACATTTGAACATTTAATGAAAGCTCACAAATAGAGAACATTAATAAATTCTTTTTCTATTATTATTATTTTTAATTGTTTAAAATTTAGGACCAGATTCAGAGATCAAGACTACCAGTTTAAACTAGTTTTGGATAAATTTCTATAATTTTCTGACCTGGAAAACTCTTAATTAGTTAGTCAAGACAGTAAATACAAGTCTTGATGTATTTTTTAGTGATGAGGATGCTAACTATTCATGAGATAAATAACATTTTGCATTTAATGCTGTTATTAAGAGAGCACTTTTTAGTAGGTTGCTATAATATTTTTACAGTAAATAAGTCTCATGCCAAAATTAAAATCTATATATTACTTCTGCATGAGGAAGACCTTGGTCCTATAGAAAGGTAAGAGATTTTGAATATGGTCAATTAAAATGGCATATTTTAACAAGATGCATTTTAATCCATGAAGAGTTTTCTTATTATACTTTCATTCTTTTCCTCATTTCCACATGCTCATTTAAAGAAGATGATATACATCAAATATGTTACTTATATGAATTTTATAGATAAACTGCTCATAAATTTCTCTGGATAATCATGAAAGAGAACATAGTTCTTACAGCTGGCTTTGGAGAAGAAATTATTCATAATGCAGTTTGTTTATTGAAATATTTCCCATTATTGAATGCTTTGTACAAATCCAGTCAAGTTTCTCATACAGCTAGCTACTGTTTATTTTGGAACAAGAAGCATCTCTTCTCAGATGTGGATCAAATATTAAAAACAAAATGACTGATATTACAGAGTGAAATGCAAGGACAACGAGTCCTAAACACAAAATGGATTAGAAGTTCAGGAAAGCATTTAAGCTCAGAGGACCACAGTGCAAATTCTTCAACCACTTCTCTCTTTAGGTAACTGACTTCCTAATGCATGGACTTGAATAAAAATCTATCTATTCCAAGTGAGATAAAAACTCTGAGCAAAATCTTTTAAAACAGGTGGGGAATTAATATTGTGTCTACTATCATCAGCATCAATAAAAAAAAATATTGGATGCTGTCCTAAAAATGATTGTTGGTTTTTTCTTTCTTTCCTTGTAAAGGCTTTCCTATGATTCACACTGGCTACTTACTTGTACCCATAAATTAAAATGTAACTTTCAAGAAAAATTATTTTATCTTCCTTGTATTCTGTCTAGTTGACTCAAAAATACATTTCTAAATATTTGTTTTTTCCCTTTCCAGATTACAGCTCTCAGAACATTGCACTTCAGAAACAGCACAAGCCACATCACCTCATCTGAAGATGAATATATAAATAGGTCATACGAATCACCCAGGAGCTGCTATTGTTCTACATCTATGATAAATGACATTTGATGTTAACTCAGATGGTAATAAAAATCTAGACATCCAAAGACATCCTTCCAGGTCCCTTCACTTTCTGTCTAATATGGGGAAGAGATAAGAATAAAAAGAATATTTATCATGAACAGTTATCTAATAGAGCTAAAAAAATACCTGACATGTAGAAAATCTCAGTGTTTGGAAATTTTCACAGTTAGAAAATAACCAGCTACAAAAGTTTGAAAGAATGAATGAAGTAGGAGCTGGAGGTGATAAGGAGGGATAGTTTTCTTGGACAAACCACATTTCCTACATTTGCCTGATCTATTGATGTCAGCTGAATCATGTATCTGCTCCAAGCACAACACTGCATACAGAAAATACACCTGAAGGTACAGAAGCTGAAGTAAAAATTCTCACAACGGTAAATCAGCCAAAGGAGGATATTGATATCAACAAAAAATAAAGCATTTTAGTCTCACTCACCTGATAGAAAATTCCACCAAAATTAGTATTTCCTAGAGAATAGGACCTTTAGAATGTAGTATAAAAATACATAAGTTTTCCCCTTTCACTGCAGATGAGGCAAGAGGTTTTGTTTTAATTTATGAGATGTGATGTCAAATGAAGCACAAAGACTGGAACAGGCCATGGTACTCCTCTTCCTCTCTACTTCAGTGGAATTAAAGTACTTCAGTTCTTTAGATGGATAGTACACAGGTAACTTGGAATCAACTACAATGTTTTTTCCTGTGTAGCCTCTGAGTATGGGGTTTAATTATCAGTTTTCTGAGTCTTAAAGTCCTTTCTAGATACAATAGACTACATAATATAGGATTTAATAGTCAATTCAGTGATATAGATATTTATAAAGGCTACATTTTGTGGCTTACTGCAGCAATGGAGTGCTATTGTAAATATCACATATCCTTCATTGCTGGGTGTCCAGAAAAGCTACTCTCTCACAACACATCATACAGTTACATGCACAGTGACTTCAAACAAGGGCATTGAGGATACACTTCCTAATGTGCACAACCCAGCTCAAAATTTGTGGCTTAAACCCTAGTTTCAGGATCACTTTTCTCCTCAAATTCTTACACCAAACTATGGTGCACAATCTACTCTCCCACATAAGGTCAGAAGTATGTCAGCAAGTCCTGGTGCACTTGTGTTGTTTTGTGTTAGTGTGTTTTGTGCAAAGAATATTCTAACCTCTTGACATGTTTTCAACAGATTCAGTGAGCTTCAACAGTTTACTGGTCCCAAAAAGAAGGAAACCTTTCTCATTTCCCTTTAATCCTGGTTAAATTCTCTCTTACCTAACTAACCTATCTGTAGTACAACTGGCCACCAACGGAAACAAGCATGAAATTTACAGAAACAAACCAGAAGGCAAAAAGTAGATAATGGACTTCACACTTTTTGAGTTTCAGGGTCTAATAAGTACTACAAGAGAGGTGACAAAACCACCAATTCTGGAGTAGAAGAACTCTGGAGGAAGAAACGTGAGGAAAAAGAGAGATGGAAAAGCTCAGGGGAAGAGAATAGAAGCTAATAAATCATTTTAACAGTGGATCACACACAGAGCTTAAAGACTAGTTTATTTCAGGAGCGTTCTTTTGTTATTTAAGGTTTTTTATACAGACTCTACATCTCACCCAGGCAAACTTACCTTTGTCTAATGCCCACATCTCAACTCACCCTCACTCCCCTACTGCTTCAGGGAAAATCAAATAGCAAGCTAAATAAGTAAAAAACCCAAAACCTTTCTTTGGTTTTAAATTAGAGTTTAGTAAGTATCTGAAAATAAGCAGTGAGATAACTAATTTGGCTAGACAGAAGATAGTGAATGTTAAGACTTTCCTGACAGCCAGGGTCATAGTGATTCAGTCAGCAGGTTTTAATCTAGTTCCTTTAATGGCCACCTGCTCCCAAAATACCCTGGCCACTTGTTTCTGCCCTTGCAATGCCAATTGGCCTCAGCACCATGTAGCAATGCAAACAGACTATCAGATAAGAGAAATCAATCCCATCAAAAATTTTCCCAGAAAAGTACTTTTAACTGGATCTGTTCGCTGTCACTGTTAACTTCCTGGCTACATAAGAACTTAGGTTAGTCACATTTGTGCAGAGTAAAAAGAACTTGAACAGCTAAAACTTTTTGTTATATTTCCTCAAAATGCCTATTTATCTTTCTAGCTATCTAGGCTTACGTGTGTAGAGTAAATGCCTTCTTAATCTGCACAATGTGTGATTATGCTGCATGGCTGCTCAGGACTATAAAAAACCATAATCAATGCTCTTCATACATGCTGTTGCAAACTCAGACCAAGTGTGTGAAGGCAAAAAATTACAAAGAGGGAAAGGTGTAGGCTGGAAGGTAATTTGCCATTCTGTATTTTTAGGAAGTAGCTTCAGTATTTATGGTGTTGATCATGAACAAACCACAAACTGATGTCATTTATGTGGACTTGTGCAAAGCATTTGGCACTGTCCCACACAACATCCCTGTCTCTACATTGGAGAGATATGGACTTGACAGATGGACCATTAGGTGGTTAAGGAATTGGGACCGGCACTGTTCAACATTGTTATTGGTGACATGGGTGGTGGGACTGAGTGCACCCTTAGCATGTTTGCTGATGACACCAACCTGTGTGGAGTGGTCAGCACACTGGAAGGGGAGCATGCCATCCAGAGGGACCTTGACAGGCTTGAGAGGTGGGCCTGCAGAAACCACATGAAGTTCAACAAAGCCAAGTGCAGGGTCCTGCACATAGGTTGGGGCAATCCCAACTGCAAATACAGGCAGGATGGAGAATGGATTGAGAACAGCTCTGAGGAGAAGGACCTGGGGGTGTTGGTTCATGAAAAGCTCAACATGAGCCAGCAATGCGTGCTTGCAGCCCAGAAAGCCAATGGTATCCTGGGCTACATCAAAAGAACCGTGGCCGACAGGTTGAGGGAGGTGATTCTCCTCCTCTACTCCGCTCTCATGAGACATAAGACATGGACATAGGACATAAAGGACACGGTGCTGTTGGAGTGTGTCCAGAGAAGGGCCATGAAGATGTTCAGAGAGCTGGAGCACCTCTCCTATGAAGAGCTGGGGTTGTTCAGCCTGGAGAAGAGAAGGCTGATGGGAGAATTTCTAGATGCCTTCCAGTACCTGAAAGGGGCCTACAAGATACATGGAGAGGGACTTTTTACAAGGGCATGTAGCAATAGGATGAGGGGGAACAGTTTCAAACTGAAAGAGGGCAGATTTAGATTGGATATCAAGAAGAAATTCTTTCATATGAGGGTGGTGAAACACTGGAACGACTTGTGGCTGGCCCCTCCCTGGAACTGTTTCAGGCCAGGTTGGATGGGGCTTTGAGCAACCTGGTCTAATGGGAGGTGTCCCTGAACAAGGCAGAGGGATTGGAATGAGATGATCTTTAAGGTCCCTTCCAACCCAATCCATTCAATGATTCTATGATTCTATGAAATAGACTAGGGCAAAAAAATACAAAAATAAGTGTTTTTTTCAAATACCCTAGACCTCATACCAAAGGTCATTTTAAGTCTGATAATTGAGTGGAAGAGTGGTTGTGTTAGAAATTGTGCGTATTGAATGAAGAATCAAATAAAAGTCTAAGTTTATGTAATTTGCAGTCTGAATTATTTGGAAAAAATCCTCCTGCATAATCTCTTTGATCCATGCAAACAGAACACAGAGTTTGAATAAAAGGCAACCAAATCATAATTTTCCAGTCATCTAGTGACAGTATTTTGTATTCATTTTTGAATAATTTTGACAACAGTTTGGTTTTATTGTAATCAAGTCAGAATAAGAACCTTAAAATATACAAATTTTAACAGCAGTAGAGTCTATTTGGTACAATTAGTTTCTTCTTGTTTGCTGAACAAGTAGATTTCTACTCACTCAGAAAATACATTTCCAACAAGTATTCCATAAAACCGAAGCTCATAGAAGTATCATAACTGCTTCCTTGAACAAGGTGAGAGTTGATATGCAAGATATTCATGACTGCAAATGGATCACTCTATTTGACTTTTTACTGCAAAATTGGGTTGGACTTCTGTGGTATTATAGATGTTCTTGTAAACATACAGATGCTCCTATTAGTTTCTATAATTTTTCACCATCTGGAACACATTAGAATTGGTTGTAGCATAAGCTCTTGTACCACAAAACTAAATCAAGCCAATAATGGTATGACAGTTCTGTAAGTTCTCAGCAGAAGTTTTGATAAATAGTTGTGCAACATTTATCACATTTAAGCACGCACGCGCATGTGTGTGTAGCAAGCTTTTAGCTAAGAACTTGCATTTGATCTTGCTTAAGGAAATCCAGAAGAAAATCTGAAAGTGAGCAACATGTCACAGTGAACACATAGCTATGTACTTTGTGATGACAGAAAACAGAATGCTTAAGGCAACAGGATTAGATCATTATATCATAGAAACAGAATCATAGAATCACAGAATGTTTTGGGTTGGAAGGGACCTTAAAGATCATCTCATTCCAATCCCTCTGCCTTGTTCAGGGACACCGTGTCCTTTATGTCCTATGTCCATGTCTTATGTCTCATGAGAGCGGAGTAGAGGAGGAGAATCACCTCCCTCAACCTGTCGGCCACGGTTCTTTTGATGTAGCCCAGGATACCATTGGCTTTCTGGGCTGCAAGCACGCATTGCTGGCTCATGTTGAGCTTTTCATGAACCAACACCCCCAGGTCCTTCTCCTCAGAGCTGTTCTCAATCCATTCTCCATCCTGCCTGTATTTGCAGTTGGGATTGCCCCAACCTATGTGCAGGACCCTGCACTTGGCTTTGTTGAACTTCATGTGATTTCTGCAGGCCCACCTCTCAAGCTTGTCAAGGTCCCTCTGGATTAAACCATGAATATTTTCTTTATATTCAGTATACAAGATAGTCTGGTTTAAGTCTTCTTACCCTCAGAAGAAATAAAGTGAGACACAAACATAAAGCTACCAGAAAATTAGCACACCAAGACAGGGTGTTTGGTATGGACACAAATGCAGTAAACACTTTTTAAATGTAAAAGTGACCTGTGGCGTATGGTTTGAAGAATTCTGTGAAAATCAAGATGCTAGGCAGTGATCACCAGAACAGTGGTTAAATCCAGTTAAGGCTATTTTTTGGGTTACAATTACACTAATCTTCATCACTGTAATTGGAAATTTTGAAATTTAAAAAGGAATATGATTCTAATTACAGATGGTTATGACTCTTTTAAATAATTATTCACTGGTAAAGGACAAGATGGTAAAACAGTCTTCTCTGGTACCTTTAAGCATCCATCCATAAAACAATAGAGTTGTATTTGCTAACCAATTTCCAAATAATGCAATCTTAGTGCAGTTTTAAAAAGATAAAAATAAATAAGTACTAAGTACAGACAGATCTCATGCTTTTGACCTTATTAAATCTGCAGAATTTTAGTCCTCTGAGTTCCTAGTATCTTCTCAAATGAAAATAATTAATTCTCTTGTCAGAAGGATATCCTCAAACTCTTTCCTTCTAACAGAAGCTTCCTATATATTAATTCAGTTCCACTTGGAAAGGAAAAAAAAAAGATTGTTCTTTTCTGATGCAGCAACATCAAAATCTGACCTTTGAAATTCCTTGCAGAATTCTGCCAGAGAGCTGCAAAAGAAACAAGAAATTGCCCTCAGCGTGGTACTGCTCACATTTCATAAACACCTCAGAAAACTGGATATAGTTTTCTCATGGGTGTACCTTCAACTCATTACAGATGGCAAACTGTGAGTACCGCTCACAAAGCAAAATGAGTAAATTAATTATATGACAAGTGTTAATATCTTATTTAAAATGAGTAATCCCCAAATATCAATTAAAAGTTTTCCTTAGTGTTGGAGACTGTTTACATTTTAAAGGACAAAAAAAGCAGCAAAAATTTAATGTCAGAGTAAACTCATTAATTTTTTCCCCTTTAAAACATTTTATAAGATTAAAACTATTCAATATTCTTCCAGCAGAGAGCTTCAATGTGACAAAACATATCCTCATATGAATAAGAAGTTTCCATGGGAGCTTTTTATTCCCATGAATAAAATCTTCTGTCAGTGTGACAAAAAAGTAATTTCTAGTATTACAATATATTGCTTAATCTGGAGAAGTTTAACTTAATTTTAAATTTAGGAATAACATGAGGGAAAATTTAAAAAATGTGTAATTTTCTTCAACCTGTTCAAAGAATCAGATCAATCTTACTTCAACTGTATTGAATGACGAAATGGCAAGACAGCACCAAAATGGAAATTTTCCTATGTCTTTATGTTTCATATAAATATTGTACCCATCAACAAAATCCGAGGTCTTTTTAATGCCTATTTCACCTTAATAGACATTTTAATATACAGAAAATACACTGATTGAAATTTGCAGCAAACTAAAAGTTTCTATAGCCTGCTCAGTATTACTCTTCCATCTACAAGAGCTGTCAGAGCCAACTCTGACATTCCCATCACCACATGCAAAATGAAATATCACTGTTCTAGGAAGGGAGAATGAGATTGAGTTGTTCCTGCTACAGGAGATGAAGTAGATGGATGAGTGAAAAGTGAGATGTCAAAGAGAAACCTATACTATCTGGTTTTTAGCTTGTGTTGATGCTCTTATGGGTTATTTCCTCCATCGACTTACAGTCACCATTTCTACACTGCAACTTCTCTCTCAGAAGCATCAGCAAACTTGGCTTTTAAGCATACATATGCCAGGTATTGTTGAAGATAGAAGACTGTTGAGATCTGTGAGAATCTAGCAAAATTTAAATACCCATGTAACGCAGGAAAGATATGAACATATACCAAAATTGTAGATAAAATAAAAAACTGGATATTCTTTGCAATAGGTTGACCCAAAATCAAATTGGTATTTTTATTAATACATTTTAACACTAATAAAAAAAATCATGAGATTAGATAGCTATCATAAAGGTCTTTGTTGCAAAGTTTTTTAAAAACAAATTAAGAAACTTCATAGAGAATAAGAATCTGGTTCTGAATGTAGTGGCAACCACTTCTCTAAATTATTTCTATTTTCTTAGGCATAGTAAATATGAATATTTGAGCTTTTGCGTCAATCAATATGCCCTCAGCAACCTGGAAATTATTATTTTATTTCAGTTGGACAGTTGTTTAAGTATTGTGGTATGAGGGTTTTATATTTTTAATACTCATTTTGATTTTCACTTGAATTGTAGTGTACTGCAATTTACTCATTTTATTTTAGCATGAGGACTAGGCATTGCTCTACAAAAATCATATTGCAGGTGTGTCTAGTACAGTGTCATCCCTCTGAAAATAATTAGTGCTCATTTTTCTCAAATGTCTTATCTAGTTGATACAATTATCTATATAATATGAACAGGTATTTACTGATGAATTCCTTAGCCTTTCACTTTGTAGGATAATTTCTTATGTTGAGCTTGGATGACAAATCCTTGATAAATTATCTGGGCTTCTTACAGTTAAACTACTCTGTTCTTCTCATCTTTATTTAAGCAATATGCTTGTCGTGTTTATGGTTTTATCCTTTTTAAAATAAGCAATCCAAATAATATTAAAACTGTTTTCTTATAAAAAACTTTCTTTACATTTTTTTATGCTAATCTGATTTTTCAACATCCTTTTCAAGACAAGGTAACCCATTTTGCAAGTAGGATTCCAAATGCGTCTGCATCACTGTTTTACATATGGACCTTTATAGAGTATTTATTTACATCAGAAATCAAACACAAAATTAGTGTAAACACAACTAAAATAAAGTCATTTTCCAAATCAATCTGATAGATTTTTTACAGCAATAAGACAGCTTTCTGCTAAGAGCTTCCACTTCTGTTGTCATTCTGTAATTGTATGAAAAAGACATTAGCTCTCAGTACAAGGAAAGTGGAGAAGCAATCTCTCTCTTATTGAACAACACTGTATGTCAAGTGGTGTGCAATACTCAGCTGATGCACTGATACAAATCTTAAATACGGAGTTTAAAACCAGCATTAGTTAGAAATCATAGACATTACCTCTACTGAAATAAGTGCTCAAATTTAGGTTTTTGTTTAACATTTTGGGATTATAACCAAACACTCAGTTAAGGTATCTTCTTCCCTATATATTTCTGCTAAAAAAAAAATAAAAAAAAATTGCTAGAATATTTATGGAATAAAAAAACCCCAAAACATAAAAGGACAAAACTCAAGGATCACATAGGGACTTCAGTGGTGATTTCTCATATAGTATCAAACACCCACTTCTTGGCTCATCAGTCAGACATTTCTGGCTCTATTTAAATTTATTCCTTTCTCACTATAGGAATTGATATATCCAACAGTCTTTTCACAATAAACTCTTTCACTTTCTCTCTCAATATGAAAACACATTATTACTAAGTTCACAACATCCCACTTTCCAGACAACATTAACATATCCTTTTAGAGTAGTCTAATCTGATAAAAGCCCCCAAATGTGAATAAACCTCCCTGTGATATTTGAGGGTGTTAAAATATATGTCATTTCTAAACTGGTGGATTCAGTTTCATTTTATGCCAACTAAATATAGCATAAATTTGTCCTCTTTTCTCATTGTATAAGAATTGTTAGTGCTTATGGACTCCATATGTACTTCTATATCAACTTCAACACCATTGAAAAAACTGTGAAACAGTCCTCATCAGTCTTGCAGCCCTTCCAGGGATTGCCAGAAAGCAGTAGCACACTATCTTTCCTCCTGTCAAGTCTGTAAGATACATCTGGTGAGAGACAGATCAGAAAAAAAACCCCTGCTTGCATTACACTCTACCTCTGCTTTCCCAATTTTTGTGTATGTGTATATATACCTCTATATACCATATATATCACATATGTATGCATATGTGTGTGCATTACATATGCACACATATATAAGTTGTATATATATATGTGTATATATATACTCAAATGGAAAAGTTCTGAGAAAAACATGTTTCATTAGGTAGTTTTGCAGTGCTAACTCCATCTTTTTTCTTGGTTGGAGCCTGTAATATGTAAAATGTATTAATATACATATTGCATGTAGTATTATATTACCACATATATGCTACTAGTATACGTTACTAATAGTATAGAGATTTATATAGTTCTTATCAAATGTACCTTTACTTACAGCCAATGAATCTAGCACAGGTTATCTTCTTCATCTCAGATCAGATTGCTCAGAGTTCATTACTATGTAACATAGTTTGTGCATAACTACTCCCAGTTCCATCAGAAAATACCACTAAAGAGGATAGTAGAAGGATCATCAGGCAGTTGCTATGCTCCTCCAGCACTTGGTTTATTTATCATGCGGACAATCAATGCCTGAATTTGTGACAGTTTAATTTCTAAGACTTTTGTGTGCAATCTTCCTTTTGCTAATTTGTTATAACTCTTTAAGGTTCATCAACTGTCCAATGCTTATCAGTGATCAAGTAAAGATATGACAATATGAAATTTGGAGGCAGGGGCAGTGGACTGTGGTGAAGACCTTAGCTGGTCACATGTGAACTAGAAATAAGAAATCACATAACTGTTGCTAATACAACTTTGATCCTTACCTAATAAACTTAACTAGGTGTGTTAGACTGGGTTCCATGTAATAAACACAAATATGGCTTCTAGTTTGGAGCTGGTTCATGTCTGAATAGAACAAACTAAAAACTACTTTGTAGGCATTTTTAGGGGTCTGAAAATAGGTAAAACTGTCAGAGTTAAGGTTAATTAAATCAATTTGTGAAGAAATTACTTTAGAACATAAATATTCTCAGATTACAAACTGCAAAAATTGGTATATCACACTATATACTGTCAATATATAAATAAAAACAAATGCTGCAATGACACCAAATCAGTTCTCAAGACTTCTCTAATAAAACCAGACAAATAAGGCTCTTCATTAGTAGGAAAGGCCTCTGAAGACAAACAATTCTAGGTTGACTAAACGAATTGTACCTTTCTTGTTATGGATATATCCACAATTTTCTTGAACGTAATGTAATATCTTTGGGTTTAAAAAGTGAGTAGGCAATGTACAGGGAACAAAAATGATAGGTTTTATATCCTGCAGTTTGTGGTAAGACAATAATATAATTTCGAGGAAAATCTCTATCTTCACAACAAGACTACCCTAACATAGCATAGTCTTCATCTCTGGAGAATCTATCTTCAATCTAGTTATACTCTGTTTCATTATTAAAGATAATTATTAAATTATTAAAGATGTAATGTGAACACATAGGCAAGTTCAGGACCAAGAACAGTAGGCAGAGGCAACAGTATATTTCATAAGAAAACATGAGTCCAAGTGATTATTAATATGATTTTATGTTTTGTCTTGTTTGTTTAACTGTGCTAATTCAATTTAGATATTTGAATATATTTCCATTTCATTGAGGTAATTCTTACTGTTTTTCTCTCCTTTAGGATACTTATGTTTAGAAAAAGTTGATGTTTTTTCTAAGGTAACAAAATTCTTAAAGTGAACATAGCAGACAGGTATGTCTCTGGCCATAACTTCCAAACCTATGAGCTCTGGGGATCTCAGATGATTTAGTTGTACCAATGCACTACAGATTTTAAATATAATTTGTAATGACTTGTTGATACACTGTAACTTTAGTTATTAGCTGGTTACTTTCTCCATGCACTTCACAGTACCATCACCGTGCATTTATCAAGTTCCCACCCTTGGTAAAACACTGGAATTTCTAGCAAGATATCTCAAGTTTATTTTTCTATCATTACTAAGATGGAAAAAAGCAACTTTCCAACCAAAACCTATATTTTCAGAGGAATGTAAAGGCTAGTGAGTCAGTCATAATTATAAGAATTTTAGACGATACAGAAGAACTGTAACTTTGAGAAACAGCTGAAGAATAATTTTAAACTATAATTATTCTGCAAAATTCAGATACCAGTTAATGATGCCAGTTAAAAATAAATAAAATTCTGATATTATTGTAATTAACAAAAAAAGTCCTCAGAATAGTTATGTTACTAATAGAACATCTGTTGAACAACACATCTTGTCAGTGGGATCAGAGGGTTCTGACTTCCTGGGCATTGTTCCAGCACTCTTAGGGAATTTCTACCTCTACTATAATGAGTTTTCTTCTTAACTCTTGTTTTTCTGAATCATCCCATCTTTCTAAGAGTTATTCTGTGAATTCTCAAGTATAGGGAAACATATAGGAACATTCTTTTGTTTTTTCATAGGTCATCAAAAGTAGTCAGTGGTCCCATTTTTCCTATTCCTCATTATCTGGAGAATTCAGAATGCTTATTTCTGCTTTCTACAAAAAGTGTGTCTATATTGCAGATATACCATGAAAGGGAATACATGTGAAAATGTCCACATTTTGTATAATATGTTCAGAACAAATTTGCATTCCTGAAAAGAGAAATCTATCTGGGTAATAATTAAATTGTTAGCTATCTCAAATGGTATATATATGTGAAATGTCAAATAGCAAAACAAGTTAAATTCTATGGGAGAGTTTTGGGTAGTAGAGCAGTACTGATTAAATATTTTTTAGTTATTTGCTATTCTGTGCTTACTTATTACAAAATTTAATTGCAAAAAAATAAAGATAATTTTTACTGAAAAGAAACCTAGTATATGACCCTGTGTGAAAGTAATCTGAAATACAGAACTATGCCATCAACTACTACATTCACACAACCACACATTCACATAGTTATGCGTTTCTGTGTGGTGAAACCATCAATTCCTGTACAGGCAAAATAGGAAATAAATAGGACCTTGATCTATACAGAGAACCAGAAGTTGACTATATTACCAGTTTTTAAAGTAACCAACAGAAGTATTAGAAGCTATGTCATAACTATTTTCTGAAACTTCAAATCAGCGGGCTCAAGAACTGAATTACTTCCTTTCTGTAAGATGAATTAGAGAATACAGGTCCAGGCCATTTTTGTCTTAATCTAATGTACTGATAAATGCAATAATCTAAATTACCTACTAATCTAATTTATTAATGTGCATGTTGAAAAGGGTTATTAGATGGCAAAAACCTTCAGTATTCACAATTATCCAACACAAAGACTGAAGGGAATGATTAATTTTTCTTCAGATATATAGGAGTTTTTTCCTTTCCCTTCTAAAGGGTATGTCTCCACTTCATTGACTTCTGTGATTTAACCAAGATTAAATGGTCTACCTAAGACCATAAAAAAGGTTTCTGCTGGACAGCTCAGGTCTTGCAACTCCACTGTTCCTGTTCTTATCAGAAACCAGCCTTCTGCTCCTTATCTAGATTTAGCCCAATGTTCACAGGAGTTCAACTCTGTGGATTGAAAATACACTTTGTGGTGCTTTCACACTCAATTTCAGCTGCATGTTCAGCTGAACCATTTCTCATGATACAGAAGTTCAACAACAAAGTGAGTTAAATTTATCCTTTAATTATTAATCTACCAGATAGCAGATTACATGTGTTCCTTCTGTAGGCTCTCATTTCGTACATTAGAATCATAGAATCATATCATAGCTTAGATTTGAAAACACCTTTAAAATCATCAAATCTAACCATTAACCTAGCACTGCCAAGGCTACCACTAAACCATGTCCCTAAACACCACATCTACACATCTGTTAAGTACCTCCAGAGATGGTGACTCAACCTATCCAATCTAAAACTCCCCTGACACAACTTGACGCCATTTCCTCTTGTTCCATCTCTTGTCACCTGGGAAAAGATACTGACACCCACCTCACTACAACCTAATTTCAGTTAGTTGTAGAGACAAGGTCACCCCTGAGGCTCCTTTTCTCCAAACTAAACAACCCCAGGTGACTCAGCCATTCCTCACAGGACTTGTTCTCTAGTCCCTTCACCAGCTTCATTGCCCTCCTCTGGACACACTGCAGCACCTCAATGTCCTTCTTGTCATGAGGGACCCAAAACTGAACACGGCATTCAAGGTGCAGCCTCACCAGTGCCGAGTACAGGGGGACAATCGCTTCTCTAGGCCTGCTGGTCACACTATTTCTGATGCATGTCAGAATGCTGTTTGGTTTCTCAGATACCTGAGCACACTACTGACTCACATTCAGACAGCTGTTGGCCAATACCCTCAGGGCTTTTTCCACCAGGCAGCTTTCCAGCCACTCTTCCCGAAGCCTGTAGCGTTGCATGGGGTTGTTGTGACCCAAGTGCAGAACCCAGCACTTGGCCTTGTTGAATCTCATACAATTGGCCTCAGCCCATTGATTGAGCCTGTCGAGGTCCCCCTATAGAACTTTCCTTCCCTCAAGCAGATCAACACTCCCACCCAACCCAATGTCATCTGCAAACTTACTGAGGGGGGCACTCGATCCCTTCATCCAGATCATTGATAAAGATGTTAAAGAGAGCTGGCCCCAGTACTGAACCCTGGGGAACACTGCTTGTAACAGCTGGATTTAAATCCATTCACCACAACTTTTTGGGCCTGGTCATCCAGCCAGTTTTTTACCCAGCAAAGTGTGTGTCCTTCCAAGCCATGAACAGCCAGTTTCTCCATGACAATGCTGTGGGAAGCAGTGTCAAAGGCTTTACTAAAGTCTAGGTAGATAACATCCACAGCCTTTCCCTTATGCACTAGGTGGGTCACCTTGTCATAGAAGGAGATCAGGTTAGTCAAGTGAGACCTGCCTTTCATAAACCCATGTTGACTTGGCCTTATTGCCTGGTTGTCCTGCATGTGCTGTGTGATGGTACTCAAGATAAACTTTCTAACCTCCAGTCAACTGAGACCTCCCCACTTAGCTAGGACTTCTGATAAATGACGGAAAGTGTCTTCATGAGCACTTCCACCAGCAACATTAATTCTAGCATGGCAATTGCTTCTGTGTCTTTAAGTCCCTCTACAACCCTTGCTCCTGAATTATTCTTGTTAGTAGAACCGATTATTTCCATGTTTGTAATCTGAGTGTAACGGCAGTAGACCAATGTAACTGAACTATGATAAAACACTGGTACAGACAAAGACTGGAAAAAGGCCAACAAACACAAAGTGAAAGCTTTCTGACAAATAGACAAAACAATAATTAACTGTCTCCTTAAAAACACACACAAAAGCTTCTCAGCAGACAGTATGTTTAAAGAGCCCCTCCTCTTCCCTGTTATTACCATATACTGTCATAGACTATCATCACTCAAGAGAATAACTGCATGGTAGCAACCCTACACTTCTAAATAATACATCAAAGCAAGGTTTGTGATTTATAGCCATTATTGTGCTTCTGAGTGGATGAGTAGTAGCTCTGTTTTCTTATTAATTTAAGATTTCAATATCCATCTTATGTAGCAACAAATGGGAGAGAAGGGAACTGTGGTAGGAAAGGTGTCTCATGTAAAGAATTGTTAGGGTACAAAATACAAAACATGACTAAAGTACTGCTGTGGAATCTGCAGACAGAAAGACAGACTCTCATTACCTCATTACCTGTTAACAGCATGATTTACGCCTTTCCTGTCTGGATAACAAATGTAACATGCAGGGTATGCAAGTTCATTAATTGTTTTCATGTTGTGATTTTATGGAGTGGGCAGTATGTAATATAGCATCAAATAAACCAAGAAAATAAAAGACCAGGCATGGAAACTTTAGTCATGGGTTATAAAAGGAAAATATACTTCCACAAATAATTCCAGGAATATATTAAAGAAATAATTACAAGAAAGTATCCATTAACCTTCAGCAGACTTTTCAAATACAAAATACATTAGTGAGATCATAGAATCTTCCTTCTCTCCACTTTGTTTTCAAGCTGACATTGAAAACTAAAAAATACTTGATATCTGTGAAAAAATCAATATTTTTATTCCATTGGAGATAGCTACTCTTAAATGAGTTTTTATTAATGACACTGGGCTTAGATCCTCCCTATACATTAAATTCTCAAAGGTAGTAATCATTTAAGAACACAAAACTGTCTCATTTTGAAAAGCACTCCTGTGACTCAGAGACATAAAAACGTATGCTTAATCACTAAGAGAGAAATACAAAATACAATTTTTTAAAAAAAGTGTTTGGATATTTTTCAAATTTTGTTTTAAAGAATTTCTTCAGGAGGATATTTTTCTTTACTGAAACCAGGATATGTTTCTTGCTTCCACAAGACTGAAGGAGACCAAAGAACATTCTCTGGCTTCTTCTCTTGAAAGGAAGACATGAGAAATCAGGACATAAGAAAGCAGGACACTTCTAAGGCAATTGGCTTAGGACACTCCTAAGGTTAAGGCTTGGACATCTACATTGCAGGCAGAGGGAAAATGGATGAGGAAACCAGCTAAAAGGGAAGTCTCAGAGAAGCAGAAGATATCGATCACATGGGAAACTCCAGGGAAGAGCAGTTTTCAGATGGGCTGGTGAAGACAGAAAGATGATGAAGATGTGGCACTTACAAAAGGGTCATAAGACTTGGAAATATTCTGGAAGGTACTGATGGTTCCTCCTTTTTGAGACACAGCAGTCTGTGATGGCAGACTAATATATTCCGTTGTCATTTACAAACATTTTTTCAAATTTCTCTGGAGATGAGTGGCTGAAAAGAAACTTCCCCTACAGAATGGAGAGAGAGGGGCAGGGGGTGAACAGGGAGAGAGGGAAAGGGAGAGAAAGAGGGAGGGGAAGAGGAAAGGGAAGGGGAGAGGGAGAGGAAGAGGGAGAGGGGGAGGGGGAAGGAGAGGGAGAGGGAGAGGGGAAGG
>VZRW01007809.1:0-29604 GCA_013398125.1 Aegotheles bennettii | reverse complement strand
TCTGTGATTCTGTGAAACCACAGTCTCAGAATCATCTGAAGTGTTTGTTTCTTTCAAATTTTAAAACATTCCTACACACACAGAGACACATAAATATTTCAGGCAGATCTAGTTATTTTAGGTCAATTATCACTTCTCATTATATCATGCCTTATCACTCAGCCAAGTGAAATAATTTCAGCTTCAGTTTTACGATCCATATGTTGATCAACAGCCAGCTGAACATGAGCCAGCAGTGTGACCAGGTGGCCAAGAAAGCAAACAGCATCCTGGCCTGTATCAGAAATAGTGTGGCCAGCAGGGCTAGGGAAGCAATGGTCCCTCTGTACTCAGCACTGATGAGGCCCCACATCAAATTCTGTGTTCAGTTCTGGGCCCGTCACTACAAGAGGGACACTGAGGTCCTGAAACGTGTCCAGAGAAGGGCAATGAAGCTGGTGAAAGGTCTAGAGCACAGGTCTTATGAGAAGCAGCTGAGTGAATTGAGGCTGGTTAGTATGGAGAAAAGGAAGATGAGGGGAGACATTATTGCTGTCTACTACTAGGTGAAAGCATATTGTAGAGAGGTGGGTGTTGGTCTCTTTTCCCAAGTGACAAGTAGTAGGATGAGAGGAAATGGCCTCTAGTTGTGCCGTGGGAGGTTTAGATAGGATATGAGGATGAATTTCTTTACTAAACCATCCTGGAGGTATTTAAAAGAGGTACAGATGTTGTGCTTAGGGATGTTGTTTAGTGGTGGACTTGTTAGGTTAATGATTGGACTCAATGATCCTAAGAGTCTATTACAACCTAAATGTTTTCTATGATTCTATGATTTAAGGTCTGTATACCTGTTCTGAGTTGTTAGTCTTCCCTTTTACAACCTTTTGAGTTGTGAAGGAGAAAGACACCTCAGTGTAACTCAAAGTTCTGGAAGTTCAGTATTTAGTTGGTGCTAGAAAACACAGGAGTATCTCCTCTTTCTCTGGAGCCTATCCAAACAGAGCCTTGCAAAATGTCAGACTGTTACCCTTATTTGTTCAAATACAGTGGTCTGTGGGGAGAACTTTCAGACGAAGTCAACTGATTACCTGAATGTGTGGCATTGCAGTCTTGTGCAGTGGTATTTCTCTTTTTCCATTTTTTCAGTTCAGCATGAGATGTCTAATGTTTGTACTGTGCACTGAAAGAGGCAAAGATCTTGAGAAAAATGTAGGCAACTGTGAAGTTACGGGCCACATCAAAGTACAGACTCAAAAAAACTAACTTGATCCCATTTATTTTCTGACTTTGCAACTTGTGCAGTGCAGAGCAGGGGGAAGATATTTCATTTACTTGCACCTCAGTTTCTGAAGGCAGTAATAAGTACATTTTACATGGTTTGAGGGCCTGGGGGTGAGCATGTAAACAATTTTGCTGGAATCTTCTCCCTTTACACAATTTCTCTAAACATTCAAAAACAACATCAATCACATGAACAATCTATGGGTTACTCTCACCCCAAATAAACATTAATTTTTCTTTTCCTTTTTTTACAATATGTTATCTTACAGGAAACTAGAAGATCAGAGGGGTTGAAATGGAATATACAGACTTCCAATTTTGCTCTCCTGCATTTTATGTTGGCAATGACCACAATGTTTTAGTTTTATTATGCAATTATGCAGAACATATTTGGTGTTTTCCCTTCTTTTCAAAGTAGACAAAAACCACCTCTCAACAGTCTTGTAGCAGAAGCCAAGAACTGTGTAGAAATACAGACTGACAGACTTTCTCATCCTGTAAGTACATGTCTAAGTTCCTGCTAAGGGCTTTTTGGTGAAATAATGTAGGATATAGTCAAGTGCCTGCATTACAAAACTGGCAGGGATGGGGGTTGATTAAGTTTGTAAGACTCCATTTTGCTAATTGAACAATTCTGAACAATTCAGCACTTTTCATAAATGCCAACGTTATGCTTAAGAAGGAAAACATTTAGGCTTAACACTTTACATCCAAGCCACTGCTGCCCCCAGGTGTCCATCAGACACTAAGACACGGACTGGGCTGTAACCATAGGATCTTTAACAATAGGCAAGAATGGAAGATGTAGTCTGGTAGCGAGATAACATGAATATCTGGCTTCATTCTTATCTCCAAGTCAAAAAGCAGCAGCGCTTTTTCACTGAGTTAGATCTAGGGGATGAACAGTCATTATTTAACCTACTTCCATTTAAAGTCATCTAAGTTGATGACCTCTTACAGTCTTTCCAATTAAATAGGTTACAGTAGCTATTAACTGTGTCTTCAAATATAACCTGTATACAAAATCTCAATTGTGTTTCATAATGAACCTGAAAACGCTGCTTTGTTTCATTGTTTGAATTATTCAGGGCAAAGGACATGTTCACACAGATGCTAAATTTCTGACTAATTTTTAGTTATTTTTAATACATTATTCAGTTCATGATTTTATATGTAAATTTTGAGAAAATTAATTTAGAATTCAATTGATAAGTACTAAACATTCTGGGGACTTACAGGACTTCAGTGTTTCATAAAAAGCCAAATCCTAAAACACATCTGCACCCAAAACTGACACAGTAAGATACTGCTTTCATCATGAAGGCTAAAGTCTGCAAACTCATAATAGATAACAAATTCCCTTCTCTCATTAGAAACAAAAAATAGGAACAATTCAAAAAGTTATTAATAAATAGCCTGACTTTATATATCACTAAAAATCCTAAAATATGTAATGGAAGGGAAATTTCTCTGAAGTGGATATTAAGCTAATCCATATAGGCTACTTTCTAAATGTTTAGCCAGTCTTGAAAAATATTACAGGCAACTACCACTGGACTATTCTCTTAGCTAAAAGTAAATGTTTCTAGTTCAATCAGATTGCTACTTATGAGTAGGTTTCCCAGCACATAAGAGTTGAATTTAATATGCAGGTCATCCTAGACGTGAAATATGGGAAAAGAGTGTATGGTTAAATAAAACTGCTTCTTCTCTTTGTCTCATGCAAGAATTTGTAGCAAGAATTGTCCTGGAAAAAATATTCATATTAAGAAATATGATGATAAGAGATCTTTCCTGTTTAATATGAAGCTTTAGACTCATTGAAAAATAAAGTTCACTTAGTCTCTTTGAGAGTGAAAAAGCAAACAGCTTTGGTGCTCCAGAAAAACATCTTGATTGAGCATTTTTTTAAATGAAAGGTTTTCTAGTATCAGTAAAATCAAATTATGTAATGTGGAAAAGATGATTTGCAGTGTGGATTCTTCTCTTTCTTTGCATTTTTGCTTGCAGACTCAAGTGAGTTTAGCCATGAAATTAATTTCATATCTATCTGTCATCCTCTATCCTTTGTTGTTTTTGTTTGAAGCTAAATGTGTTTGTGATGGTTAACAGTCATAGATACTACAAGTTTTGGGGTGATGCAGTTGTGTTAACAGTATGGAAAAAATTTTCTTACCCATTTTGCTTTTACGTTACAGTTTAATTCAGTATCTAATGAATGAGCATGAATGTGTATATTATCTTAGTTAATAGAAGAAGAAGAAGAAATGATTGATAAAAACAGGAATAATTGCACTTTATGTACAAATACCAGATAAATAGCTCTAGGCCAGATTTACCTCTGCCAGAAACAGAAACCCCAGGACTGAATTTATAGACTTTACACTGGAGTTACTGGAGCAATTTGAACACTTATGGAATGCAGAATTTAAGAACATTGTGACCAGAGTTTTTCATAGCTATGATTCCAGCTGTATAATTAAAACACTAATTAGCCATCCTGTTTGCTATAGTTTTTCAGAGCTGTAATTGTCATGTAAAAATATTTCTTATGCCTCCACTTTTACAGCAAAAATCACAAGGTCTGTTTTTTGAAAGAAGAACACAAAGAACGGGTTGTCCTACAGAATTTACTCTGACCTTGGTTCCATATTACATTTCCATGACAAAGTATTATTCACTATAAATAAAACACAGGGGCTTGCATAACTAGTAAGTAGACTTAAATCCTCTCACCTTGATTAAATAGGCTTTGAAAAAAGGATTTATGTAGGGTTGCAGTGAACAGCATCCTACTCTGAAGGTCCTGGTGTAAAGCAGCTTTTCTGTGACTGCTGCTGATGTACCCTGATTGGGCATGTTTGACAGCTGAATGTACACAGTTACTCATACAGAAGTAAGTGGAATTAGTGAACCTGACATGTTATAGACTGCAAAGTTGGGGGATAAACATCATCTTTTTGTTCCATGCTTAGGCAGTAATGTGACCATAATGTGGTCTTGGTCAATAAAGAAAGATCCTAGGTGATATCCACAATATAAATGAAAAATAATCATTATGATAGTATCAGAATGGATTGTTCCAATTCAATTATTGAGGCAAAAAGTCCCACTTCTGCTTAATATATTTGTTATAAGAGCAGATGTTATATAACAGCCCTTGAACAGAATTCAACATGAGTCAGCAATACATGATTGCAGCCCAGAAAGACAGCCATATCCTGAGCTGATAAAAAGAAGCGTGACCAGCAAGTCGAGGGAGGTGATTCTTCCCCTCTACTCTGCTCTTGTGACCCTACCTGGAGTACTGTGTCCAGTTCTGGAGTCCCAAACTTAAGAAGGACATGGAGCTCCTTGAGCAAGTCCAGGGAAGGACCACAAAGAGGATCAGAGGACTGAAGAACTTCTATGGAGACAGACTGAAAGAGTTGGGCTTATTCAGCCTGAAGAAGAGAAGGCTCCAGGGAGAGCTTATAGCATCCTTCCAGTACCTGAACAGAGCCTACAGGAAAGCTGGAGAGGGACTTTTTACAAGGCCTTGTAGCGATAGGACAAGGGTAATGGTTTTAAACTGAAAGAGAGTAGATTTAGATTAGATATTAGGAAGAAATTCTCGATTGTGAAGGTGGTAAGACACTGGAACAGGTTGCTCAGAGAAGCCGTGAAGTGTTTAAGATCAGGTTGGTTGGGGCTTTGAGCAACCTGTTCTAGTGGAAGATTGGAATTAGATGATCTTTAAGGTTCTTTCCAACCCAAACCACTCTATGATTCTATGATCTTAAGGGAATCTAATAAATACTGCTAGAAAATCAGAACCTTAGGTTATTCAATTAAAGATCCTGCATGGTGATATAATTTTCTTACCTGAGATTTGAAAAGTTCTTTAGAAGTCTTATAGATACTAAATAGATATTCAAATAGATGAGTAGTTTGCCCATTTTATAAACTGTGTTTTCTTCAGGGTTTTTAAATAATATTTTGTGAAAATTGATGTTATTCCATTCAGATAATACAAAGGAGATATGCCATTGTGTCTGTTTGATTCAAGAAGAAACCTCACGATCTCTTATAAACTCTAGCAGATCATGAATCACAATACCTTTTGTCCTCAAAGTATACCTATTTTGTACATCTGGAGATTTATCCTAAGATGCAGAAATGTGGATGAAGGAAGCTCAGTGGTAAGAAGAATTACTACTTCAGTGATACTGGAACTAACTGGGAATGTGGGATTAAGATTTAGAGCCTCTTCAGAAAGGGAAAGAAACTGCTACTGAAAGCAATAGAAACAGGATATATTTTCTGTCATATTATTCTCATCTTCATTTAATGCTAGTCTGATTTCCCTTTTTTTAATAATCATACTAATTTAATTAATTCTAGAAGCATTCTTAGAATCAGCAGTTACTTCATTCTTTTCAGGTCATGCTTTTACTACAGTGCCACAAATTAAGTTTGAAGGCTTTTCTGATGAAAATATATACTCTACTGATGTGTATGTCCTTACATTTTTATCAAGTACAGAAGAAGAGTTTCTTGACAAGTGCTAATACCAGCTTTCCAGGAGATGCAAAAGACTTTTGCAGGCAACACTGATAACCTACAATATGCTGTGCTCCCCTGAAATATTTATCCTTTGAGACTTATTACTGAAGCATACTTCTCTTCCCCACTTTTTCTGCTCCTGCCTCCTGCAACCCACAGTATCATTTCAGTTAGTTCATCTGGAAATTAATCATTTTTACTGAGATGTTGGCATTTTTATAGTGAAACAGATTTACTCTGAAATAAAAATGTCTGTTGCCCTTTTGGGTGGTTTTCAAAGGGTCATACCAGAAACTCAGTGTATTTCTTGCAGTTTGGGGTGTGCAGACAGCCTGTGTTAATCTTTTACAGAAAGCAGAAGTCTTAAGAAAGAAATAGAGGGAGATCATTCTCATATTTTGCATCACCCCCTAGATTGGAGACAGTAGTACTTCTTATTTATAGTTATTTTTCTCTTGATAGCTTCATTTCAAAGTGCTCAGATTTGTTGGGGAAGGAGGGATAATTTTAAATACAGTTTTCAGACAGTAAAGGAAGTAGTGGAAATTACATACCTGTTACAAGCTATTTTACCTCAGACTGATGTGGCAGCAATACAAAGTCAAATGAGAAACACCCATTGGCAGGACATGCCATTACATTTACAACACACCATAACAAGGTAATGGCTGATTTCATTTCTGTCCAAAATTATTTTCTTCATGGTGTGTAAAAAAATCCATGACAGACACATTTTCAGAGTTCTAAAAGAGGCAGCAGCAATCGTTGTCTCTACACAGTCTTCAACTCTGTGGCTTGCTTAACACCAGTGTGCTCAAACAGCCTGAGCAGTGGACCAAATAGGTCTGCACTCTGATCCTGCCTCTAACATCACTGTGCTATATTGCAGCCCTGGGTACAACTTCTTCTAGTGACTTTTGAAAGCTATCAGAAAAGTGAGTTGTTATCTACATTAATATATAACACTGCAGTTGGAAGTCTTATAGGACACCCAGGACAGATTAGAGAAGAATTTAAGACTGTTTTCACCTCTATATTGGCATTTTTCCCGCACTAAAGTGAGGGCCACAAGCAGCATAACATGACTGTTTCTTGAATTTCACTGTTTTTCAGGGGTGTATGAGTGAAAGATTACTTTCCAAGACTGTAGTGTTGCAAGCACCAAGTTCACATCAGAAGAAGGAAAGCTGTATTTTGTTCATTTTGTGTCTACACCATCAATCAGCCTGCAGAGCTGCTTGAAACCATGATGGCTGGCAGGCCTGTTCCTTTGAAAATCCAGTCATGCCGTTGTCATCAGAGAATCCATGTGCCAGAACTGGGGACTGGATAATTTTTTTAGCTGCAGTCCCAAATGTCTCTCACATCCCAACATCTTGAGGTTTCTCTTCCTCTCACTAAGACATGAGGAACATCTAGGATGCTTAAGGACCCACTGAAACTTTATTAGAATATTAGATAGTGTAGTACCCAAAGAGTTCCCTAATCAATGAGATCTACTTCAGAGTTCATAGTAGATTTAATGAAATCCCACAATTACCTGCCATCCTTAATGAAAGAGGATAACTGATGAGCTCCTTCATTCTTTCCCCCACTTTTTTTTTTCCCTCCATGAGACGAATATTTTTATGATGGTATAAATAGTTGTCTGTCTACCTTTGCATAAGAGTATGGTGATGTGTATTTTATTATAAGTTATCTCTTTGTTTGGAGGAACATATGGTTCCAAAGATGGCAGTAAAGTACCAGAGAAAGATATAAGGCAATTAAGTCTAGGTGAGTAAAATTACAATGGTGTGTTAGTCAGGAAGCACAGATTTTAATTGCTGGATAAAATAACATCATACAGAAGTATCCTTGTTAAACTTACACTAGGGCAACAAAACAAGATAGTGTAACTCTGTGTTTGCTTTGGACTATATAAAAGAATATCCAAGTACAATGCTAATCAATTTGTGATGCTTCATTTAGCAGTTAACTGCAAATCTGTGAGATGTAATAATGACAATATAATATTTATACGTAAGAAACACTGGACTTTAAATCTAAGTCTGATTTCTGTGCCTTCTTAAAAAAAAGTTGCTTTACCCTCTGGTAATTTTTCTGGAATTTCTAATGCAAGTGTGGACACCATTTTATGGGTTAAAACACGTGTTACGGGTTTGGCCAATTACCAGCTGACAGATGCTCTCTGTTATCCCCTCACCACCCTCCCAGGGGAGGATAACAGGGGAATAAGGGAGAGAGACTTTGAGGTTGGAAAAAAAACCCAGAAAATAATAACAATAACAATAGTAAAGGTGGTGACTTATATACAAAATTGTAAGTTTATCCACGTATATATATATATATATACACACACATATATATAGGAAAATGCAAATATGAAGCCCTGTGCTTCCTGGATGGTAATTATGTCCAGATGAAGAAAAGTCCCAAACTGGACTCAGCAGCAGATTGGGGTACCCAGAACTAGGTGTCTCTGGTGACAGTCTACAAAAACCTCAGAGCATCTGTACCAGTCCTACTGGAGGAAGCAGAGTAAAGCAATCTGTCTCTGTGCACAATGTTCTTGAGAAAGGAAACAGGATGTAGGAACACCAGCAGCATAGAGAGCAATGACAAAAGGCAATCACAGTTCTGCTGATAGAGCAACCAGAGCAGCCAGGAGCCAAGGCAGCTAGAGCAGCCATTTTATACAGAGGACCATGGGCAGGAACACTGTGATTGGTCCACTTGGTTCACCTGACCCACCCTCTCCTCCCCATGAGCTCAGCTGCTCCCCTGCTTTCACTTTGCCGTTGCCCCATGCACAGGTGGCAGCAGCTGGCGGGGTGTTCCAGAGTTCGGGGATACCAATTTGAGAACAAGGAGGCAAAGCGTGTACTAAGCAAGGGTTTTATTGATTATAACACACACGCAAACACTCAAGGTTACAAACAGTACAAAGTTAGAGTTTATCTTACCAACCCCAACACATGTCCAACGATGGCCACCTCTAGCAGTCATTGCAAGAAGTGGGGAGGCAGGCTCTGCTGTGACGGGCATCCCCGCGGAGACAACATGGTCCTCAGTGGTATGTCTTGCCTCTCTCACATCTCTCGATGCATGAGCTTTTATACGCTAAAAAGTGCACTCTCATTTCTGACTCAGTGGGCCAGCCTAAGCCAGGAGGAGCGGCTACAGTGGCACTATGCCACGCATGCACATTTGTTCACACATCTGTGGGGGATTTCCAGTTTTGCAAGTATGTTTTTGGTCTCTTCCCTTGTTTTCCCTCTAAGTGTCCTTGAGTTCTATATAAAGGCATATTCGTGAGGTTGCAGCTGTGTTTGTCCCTGCCTCGGATGCCAAAAAGAACTTTATGTAGACTTTTCGGGGTGAGGCCATCATGGACCATTTTCTCATATATCAGACTCGTCTGACACAGGGGGTCCTGGGCTGTCTCAGGTTAGTACAGAAAATTTTTGTCCTGGTGCTCCAAACCAGGACAACATGTTACAATATTTCTCTACATAAGTCTACTAAACAACTTCAATCTAGCACTTCATTTTGCCCACCCAGCAGACTGCAAAATATGGCCTTGTTATCTCTGATAATACAAATCCTCAGACACATGTTGTGTCTTTTCTTTATTTCTGTGGTGAGCACTCACACAACTTGCGCAAAAAGTTTATGTGTCAGCCTACACATGTAGATATTTACCAATGAAATCATTGGTTTCTTGGTGTGATCCACTGTTAAAAAAGGCTGTAAGCAAACACAGTTCTAATAAAATCAGTTAAAATATCAGTTTTTCTTTTAAACCAGAGTGGAAATAAAGAAAAGTAGATTAGCAGTAGACCTGCACCATGCGGTGCAGAGAGGCAGTCGCAGTGTAACTACTTATAGCATTTTTTAAATTTTTAACAGTAAAAGAAAAATAAATCACATAAAAATAAAGCAGCTGGTTTTTGTAAACTCATTTCTTCGTGGTGGTCTGATGTTTTTCATTATTTTGCTTTTACCGACTTCTCTTAAATAACAAACATGCTTAAGTATTTTGAACTCCCAAAAGTTAAAACCATGAAGCGAATTTATATGCCTTTCTGCTAGCTGTACTGAATATCTGCATAACAATGTTGTGTTGCGCATGTTCTGCCCTTTCTCCATGGCCAGACCTGTTGCCTGTCATACCTCCACACAGTAAATACGATGATTTCTTGTGCCTTACCTTACTGTGTGCAATCTATAATTTTACATCAATAAGGAAGTATTTCCACCAGTGGATTCCTTTTATGGAGGAAAGCTTGTGTGAAAACAGAACTGTAATATGAAACAATTCTGATTCAAGACAGAGAACAACATTGAAATACTGAAGTTGTGGGGATTAGTACCAGCACTTCTTTGTCCTTTCCAACACTCTGCACCAGGCCTATAACTCCACCTGGTTCTCTGGAGCAAACCCATCCATTCTTTCTGAGGGGAATCAATTCAAGTCTCTGTACTGCTGGAAGGGACTAGCTTATGTTTTCTCAGTGACATCCAATGGTGAGCAAAATGATTCCTGAATATAGCTTATAAAACACATGGGACTAAAACCTATTCTGTCTATATAGAAGATTTTCTTATAATATTGTTATAATTTCTGACATTTACAAACACAATTTCCTTTCATCTATCATCCTTTGAACACTTTCTTAGCAGCCTAGGATGAAATCTGCTGCTTTGGTGTGTCTCTCAGTGCACTAGCAATGTATTATTCTTATTTTGTCTGCATTTTTTTCTGTTGTATTTTACAGCGAAGATGAAATGGAATATACCACTTTACATAACAAAGTCCCATCTTTGTAGCTGCTGCATTTATTCCTCATAGCCATACCAGGGAAAACAATATTTGAAGAAGTCCTCTGCCAAACCTGGGTCACAACATTTGGTTTTGATGATTGTTGTGGTTTAACCCCAGTCAGCAACTAAATACCACAACAGCTGCTCGCTCACTCCTCTCCCCAGCCCCCAGTGTGTTGGGGAAGAGAATTGGTGGGAAGTAAAACTCACGAGTTGAAATAATACAGTTTAATAGGACAGAGAAGGGAGACATCAATAATAATAACTACTACTATTGTTGTTGTTGTTGTTATTTTTATTTCTACAAAATAAGTGATGCACAATGGAATTGTCACCAAATGCTGACTGATGTCCATCTCGTCCCAGAGCAGCAATAACTGCACCCGAGACAGCTGCCCTCAGTTTCTATCCCGAGCATGACAACATATGGTATGGAATATCCCTTTGGCTGGTTTGGATCTATTGTCCTGGCTGTGCCTCCTCCCAGTTTCTTGTGCATCTCCAACCTTCTCACTGGCAAGGCATGAGAAGTTGAAAAGTCCTTGACTTGGTGCTTAGCAACAACTAAAACATCGATGTGTTATCAAACATTATTCTCATACCAAATCCAAAACATGGTACATACCAACCACTACGAAGAAAACTAATTCTATCCTAGACAAAATTTGGACACTTATTTAAGTGTTCTGCATGCAGTTAATCTTTATTCAAGGAATGTACTGTGTTACAGTCTCTTCAGTTCTTACATGTATAGTCACTATCTACTAGTTACCTGCTGTCTATCATTTTCTATACTTCAGTTTCTGTCAAACCTCATTAATTTGCATTGTTCTAAAAATGGAACTGTAGTCAGTCTAAAAGTCATATTTAACAATTAAAAACACAGTTTATGAGTAAGTTGCAAAGGTGAAATATATTAAGGATTTTTTTCTACTGGCAAAAGATTACTAGAAGAAAGAGGGATCAGCAAGAGTTTCGACTTAGGAGCATTATCACTACTTCTGAAATTTGCAGTCAGATTCCAAACATTTCTGTCTTTCTCATCTGCAGACAGAAAAAGAGCACTTGGTAAGGCCTGCAATACATGGGCTTTACTCAGTCTTCTCTCCAGATCCCAGCAATGCCTATTTTTATTATTTATCTAGTGAAAGAGAGTTTTACTAATGGTCTCCAAGATTGTATTATCTTTTCCTCTCACATTTGGTGCAGTTTTACATTACAGAAGTATTTTCCTGGGACTCTTTTTCACATTTTTGCAGTTCTTCAATTGTTGTTGGTTTTTTTTTTTCTAATACTGTTTAACTTTTAGTACCTCTAGTTGCTTGATGTCTTATGCTTCCTAGAGAATGCAAAACCTGCTTGGTGTATGTACATTCTTTTTCACAGTGCTACCTGTAAACTCTGACCGCTTTTTCTTAGTTGTTTGGCTCTATAGCGCTTTCCTTTGAACTGATACCCGTTTGGTTCCTTGGTTTTTACTTTACTCTTTCACTGCTCAGAATGTACTGAATATTCAAGGTCTCCTTTTACATATAAGATTTTTCTTACCCTGCACAAGTTGCATACAAAAATACTGTATGACCAGACATGACATAGGGTAGAGAGATTGGAGACATCTCCCACACCTTCCTTTATACTTCCCAGACAGGACAGACAGTGTATCAGTTGTAAGCACTCCTCTCCCTGTTACAAGCCTGTAGCATAATCAGACATTGAGTAATTTTCATATGAGTTTCATTGTAATACTCGGAAGCAATATTATATAAGAAGGATATAAAGGATACAGAGTTTATTAACAAACTTTACCTCGTATATTTTTTGCAGTTGGGTACTCTTGATATATGCTGATTTTCACTGAAGTCTTTCGCTTTTATTAAAATTCCTACCTTTAAATCTTTGCAGAGCAAAAGAAGAAAGTTAAATGATACAATGAATGAGACTTATAAACCCTTCCCATGGACAGCTGATAAATTCCTAACTTACTGCTAATGTTGAGCCAGACAGCTGAGATTTTTGTCTTCTCCCTGCTCTCATCTAAAAGTAAATTCAGTGACAGCATTTCTTACCACCTCAGAAGGCAGTAGCTGTGTGGTAAAAGGTCTGACACCAGGTCATACTTCAACCTCGAAGTGGATGCCCTTACACAGAGTGTGGTAATGAATTAGTCTGCATCATCCCAGATCAGGCTCAGAAGCATATATCCACTACAAATGTTTGTGTGCATAAATAAGCATGAACTTGACAGAGTCCAATTATGATTTTGGTGACAGGGTATAATGATCTTCCCCCAAAGGTGGCAGAATCAGTAGGGGAAAATGCAAGAAACAGTTTGAATCTGTTTCACAGAAGAGACATTTCTCTTGTTTGGTCTGGAAAGCAGCTGCAACTTATTTGGCTTTCTGCTCCTATTGAGATCTAACTTTCGTGACATTGACAGAATACCAATGCAAATATGGAGGGCGCTTTCCCTTTTTGAAACCCTGACTTTTTCATAACTAGCTAAATGAAGAAAATACAGAAAGAAGAGTGTACCACCAGCCAGAAACATGTCCCCGAGGAGTACCTCTGATGAGAAGGAGGAAAGTAAAGACTCAAATATTGGTAGTGATGAGAAAGTCTTTTTAAGAACTGTAGATAACACCTTGAGAGATTTCTTGAACTTCATTATAAAAAAAATATGACAAGCAAAAAAGGAAGAAAATGAGTCCAGAACAATGAGGAAATAGAACCCAATGTATTTATTCAAATTTCCAGCAGACACAGCAGAATACAGAAACACTGAGCTGAATCCTCAAACAAGTCAGCATTATTCACTGATGAAAATTGGGTCCATGAAAGTAATAAAGTTGCCCTTAATTCTTCATTGAAAAAATTTTCTCTGTAGGTCTTCCAATGCCTCCTCTTTTAGTACTTTCCTAGAAAAATAACAAAAAAAATTGCAGGTTTCAATTTCTTGTCAAGGTAGAAAGCTTAGCAATGTTCCAGCTACATGTAACAGTAAAAGATCACTGTATGCATCCTTGCCCATTTTTTCTTTCTACTAATCCATTAAAATGCTTGTCTTGCAACAAGATCCATTGTAGAAGACAGCTCAAGCCTCCAGTTCTGCTGGAGCTTGATTTAAAAGAGCTGAAAGAAACACCATTGATTCTCTCAGTAAAAGCTTGGCACACTCTCCAAATGAAGGTTCTGAAAGAAACCTAGGGAGTGCAGCTTTGCCTTGAAATACTCAACCCTAAGTCAAGAGAAACTTCAGAGGGTCCCATTTAACCCACAGAACACTAACAATATTTAAGTCTGGTGAAAAACAGCTGTTGTTCACATTCATCCCTAGCCGCCTCGTGAGGGCTTGGAGATGTAGAATGAGTATAGTGGACTACTTAGATACCATCAGAGCAGTATAAGAAGTACTACATCTATTGTGTGTGGGTTTCAAACATTGTCATCTTTGTAACATTTTGTTCAAAAATAATAAAAAATAGGACCTCAGTTTGGGACCCTAACAAGAGTAAATCACCATTATCAATGGTATGAACTACCTCAAATTCAAACTAGTGTGAGTATTTGTGTTAAGGCAGAAACGCCACAGAAACTCTGCCTAAGGCCCTAAGTTAACCAGGGTTTTCTGGCTATTATTTGCTCTTGCTTTCAATGCCTATGTTTTTTCAGTGATAAATCTAGCCTAAAGCTTAATGACAAGCCTTCAAGTTTACAGAGCATTTTACTCATATGCACTCCACAGTCCTGCTTTACAATTAGTTCTAAGAATATATTATCTAATTATTATCTGTATATAAGTAACTATCCAGGACGATCTTTGGAGAAATTGTTTACTATTCTTTCTGACATCTAACTCACCAACAGAGCTGGCAGCCATATTCTAAGCTATTTGCATCTTCCAAATGACCTTGAAGTATGTGATTGTGAAGGTGTAAGCATTTTGAAAAATACCCTGTTAATGAATACTTACAGTAGTTACAGAAGCTCTGCATGTTATAGGTAGAGCATCTACCAATGCTACTGCAGTCACATGATTCTAGCCCAGATATTTTGCAAGAAGGCATAAGTTTCCTATATAAATACTTTTTTTATACATATCATTTCTTGCTTTAGCCCTCATTTGTAAATTACCTTAATTTACTGAAGAAAAATGTCTGAATTAATTTCCATAACAAAAGAGATTTTCTCAGAGTTTGCAATTCAAGGAGCAATCAGCAGGCAACTCCTGCATTTTTTTGTTGTTTTGCTCTTTCTCTTAAAGGGGATTAAATGGGGTGGGGGCAGAATTGAAAACTTGTGATTTTGTCATCCTGGATGTTTCTCTGAATAACCTGTCATGTGTGGGCAGTAAGATACTTTCTCTTTGTAAATCATCTCAAATATGTGCTTAGCTGCGGGGTCAGTCGGTGCGGGGTCACTATGGACTTGACTACTCCAATATGAAGCCAGCAAAGACCCACTTTATTTACTTTCCATCTCTTTTATACATTCGTACTGGGTGCCGGAAACTTATACAGTGATTGGGTCGCATCCCCCATACATGGGCCAGGTACATGTTAGACACACTGCTATTGGTCCATGTATCAATACTCCTNGTCACGTGACCAGAAGCATACCCAGATGACCTCCAGTGTTACTCCATATCACTTCCCGTGTCCGGCTGGAAGCAGATGATGTTGTCTCTGGTTCCTGTCCCTCGAGATGACCCCTAATATATGGCTGCATGGTTAATCATAAGGCTATCGAGTACCTGGTTCATTACATGCCATCGACCTACCCCAACAACTCAGGACTTCACTACTCCAATATGAAGCCAGCAAATATGTACTTTATTTACTTTCTATCTCTTTTATACATTCGTACCAGGTGCCGGGAACGCACACACTGATTGTTTCGCATCCCCCGTATGTGGGGCAGGCATGATGTTAGACACACTGCTATTGGTCCATGTATCAGCACTCCTCATTGGTCCTTGCTCTTCCTGGTAGTGTACAGGTCACGTGACTGGAAGCATACCCGGCTGACTTCCTGTGTCCGGCTGGAAGCAGGTGATGTTGTCTCTGGTTCCTGCCCCTCGAGATGACCTCTAGTATATGGCTGCGTGTATAACCCACAAGGCTATCAAGTAGCTGGTTCATTACATGCCATCGTCCTACCCCAACACTTAGCTACTGTGATTTTCTCTTTCTGGCCCATCTCTAATTACTGTTCATGTTTCAGTGAGAAACATAGTAGCATAGACAGATAAGTTAATTTTCCTTGGTAGCCAAAGATCAACGTTTAGTGACAGTGGTAGAATAGGACTGATATTTAGGTGTGAGTACTGACATTGAGACGCCCTTATATGAAAGTTTACACTCTTTTCTGCTTTCTCTTTCTTTTCAATTTTGCTCCTTTCTGTTTCCAGCAGCCCTCACCTAAGGTTTGTCTTCTTCACTGGACTACTGAGAAACCAAAAGAAGTGTATCTGCCTTATCAGTAGATAGTACATGTCAGGAAAAAAGAATCATAAAATCACAGACTCATGGAATGGTTTTGATTGGAAGGGACCTTTAAAGGTCATCTAGTCCAACCCCTCTGCAGTCAGCAGGGACACCTTCAACTACATCAGGTTGCTCAGAACCCATTCGAACGTGACCTTGAATGTTTCCAGGGATGGGGCTGCTACCACCTCTCTGGAAAACCTGCTCCAGTGTTTCACCACTCTCATTCTAAAAAATTTCTTCCTTGATATCTAGTCTAAATCTACCCTCTTTTAGTTTAAAACCATTACTTACTGTTCTATTGTTACAGGCCCTTGCTAAGAAGTTTGTCCCCACCTTTCTTATCTTATAGGCCCCCTTTAAGTATTGATGGAGAAGACTGCCCATGTTTCCAGGTGCATCCCTTCCTGGCAAGCCCTGTGCCCATCACAAAGGTTTGGAGGTTACATTACAAGAGGTTTGGACAGGAAATGTTAGATGTGGAGCCTGTTTCCAGTACAGATGGCATACATGCAGGTATCTCCAAGAAAGGTTTGTACCAGGCTGACCTTCAGTTTCTCCTTGAAAGTATCTGAAGACCATTTATTTTCTTTTGTGTCCTTGATGATGACCAAGAAATGAGGGCAAATATAGAACAGATATCTCCTTCTTTCCTGAAAATGAGGAAGCTCTGGGGAGTTTTGTAAAAAAGAAGAGCGGGAAACAGGAGGGTGTTTCCAATCCATATAGATGACAGAAAACATGGGGTTGGAACATGACATGTCTGTACTTCCAAGTGATGGAAGTATATGAAAAATTCAGCAATAGATCTGTGTCTTTACAGACCTGTTAGCATATGCTTGTCTGAAATAATTTTCTACCTTCCTCAGAGTGTCATCACATGCTTGGAAAGCATCCAGATGGTACACTTCACTATCTTTGGTCATTCCTGCAAGGTGTCCACCCTGTCTTTCTGCCCAAGGGAGCTCTCTCTGTGGAAAGGATGCTGTTCATGTTCATAAGTTAAGACAATTCAGTTAATGTAGTAAGACAAATCAACAATTCAGTGTGTTAATATGGCAGGCTACAAGCTCCAGCAGCTGAAAGTCCTCATTCATTAGTCTTCTCAGATTTAGATGCAGCAGCTGAATTGGCGACTTTAGACAAAAATCTCATCAGAGGCTTCAGGTGAACCCTATGACAGGGATCATATAGTAAAGCACTACTCCTCCAGTTAGAATATTAAACCAGGCAGAGTGAAAAAAACTGATGTCTTACTCCTAGGTCTGCTGAAAGGTTTTTTAAGGTGTGACCATATGTTTAAAATATAAACTGGCCTTTTTTCCCCTTAATTATTAAAGCAGGACAATTGTTTCCTCTTTATTATTAAATTACAGATCTGTAACAGATCTCAGTTGGACTGTACTATCTTAAAGGTCTTTTCCAACCAAAATGATTCTGTGATTCTATGATCTATTTATGTAGCTATATTAATACAACTAATTTATACTAATAGGTACAAATTTATATAATTTGTAAGCATGGGCAATTTTCAGAGACAGTCAATTTTCACATTTCCAAAGTTTCCGACTCTGCAGAACTTACAATAAATAAGTCTTGCTTTTCTGGCTATAGCCCTTTCTGATGCAGTGTGACTAGTTTGGTGAAATAAGCAGGCTTTGACCTAATGATAATATTTACTGGTACTAGTAATCAAGGGTATAATGCTGAAATAAAATACAAATCATGGACACTGGACTGATGTAAGAAAGAAAATAGAAGGCAGTGCTGTATGTTCAGGCTCTCAAATACTCTTGAAAATTTGCCAGTGGCTTTACTCATTGTACCCAAATATTCTGTTGATTGAATGGTTATGCTACCATTCACTAAATCAGATTTCCAGATTAAAAGAAGGAAAAGCAGCATTCATTCCCTATGTAGCCATTTTTTCTTTGTTTGAAATTTGTTCAGTTGCAGTCTTGTGTGTGTGTAGGTATGTCTGTGTATGTTTACTCCCACTAAAATCCCCAAAGAGAAATACAAATTAACAGAATCACCACTCCACACTAGGATAGATACCTGCCTACAGTACAATAAACATCTCAACTTGTCATCAGCAGAACTAGAGGCTCACTTTCTCTTACTAGAGCTATAGATTTATTAGATACATTGAGGAAATTAATGTTTACCTGAAAGTAAAGCAGGAAGATGTGAAGTATTGCATCTGTTTTCATTCTCTATGACATTAACCCTCACGTTTATTTCAAAGAAGACAGACACATGTCCTGAACCTACTAAGCATGATTTGTATCTTATTATGCCTCAGGACAAATACAAAATGGCTTCTTTGCAGGTACACTTTCCTATTTGTTTATGTTTTCAGAGTTGCAAAATTAGTCCAACAGAGTTGAATACAAGCAGGCTGAAGTCCCATAGAGACGCATCTATGCTAGGCAGGGAGGGCTGATGTTGCAAAAGGGAAGAATATTCCTTTTGTCCCAGAAAACAACACATCTAAGAGCTGGTAATATTAAATATGTAAGTGACCCTGTAAACTTTACTGGAGAGTTGAATGACTTCAGGAAACTGGAAATAAAGCCAGTGTACCTACTGGGAATATCTATGTGTTGTAGCCTACCTCTGAATCTGTGGGCAGTATAGACCCATCAGTACTTAAGTCATCCAGAACCATGCACAAGAGAAGCAAGGCCCATGCTAAGGCACTAAATGTGCTTGGGCTGACTCCAATGTTGAGCTAACACTCCCTTTTAGCATAAGCTTGTTTATGAAGTGTGCAATGAGCACATTTTAATATTTGGCTTGGACTCAAGGTGTCCCAGCAGTGTCAATATACCCTTTGGACTGGGGTAACAGGTAAATAGCCTTAATTCTCCATGAAATCAGAGTGACATTTAGATTCCTGTCTTTAAGACAAGTTTCATTATTTGCTGGTTAAGATCCCAGTTCCACAAAACATTCACTTGGATGTGTAGAGTTTTGCTGAATAGCAAAAGACAGTAAGAATGGGGCAGATAGCATTATTCCATCACTACTGTCCCACACATAGATATGTCAGCAACAGATTTCAAATTACGGGCTAATAAACTCCTTATTTGATAGAAACCTTTCAGGTCAATTTCATACATTTTTATGGTATCACAAGAATATTTGAGTTTGCAAGCCCAATGTACAACTTGTATATGTCCTCTTCTGGGAATATAATTTCAAAATTACTGCTACAATACAATTACTATATAAACTATTTGCTGGAGGGAATAATTTAAATGGTTCACATGTTCCTTCAACTACTTGCTTGGGAAGATTTCCCAGATTACTCAGTAACAACATTAGTGAACAGATAAATTACAAAGTACTTAATTTACTTAGTAAAATGTATAATTAGTGACTCAATTACTACATAAAGACATTGCTCAGTAAAGGAATTATTTCATCCTGAATGGCTTGAAATTTCTAAACAATCCACTATGAGTTATTTGCATTATTTTATTACTATTAATAATTTTAATGCAGTGTTATTCCCTTTAGGGAAGACTGCAGATTATTCAAGTCCAAGCTTGAGAAGAGTTGCAGGCCTGCCTCCAGAACTAGTAGTACAAGCTTGTTTTACTTGAGAGACCTGAATTTAATAAAGGCAGCTGTCAAAGGGATTAAACAAGGAAAATCCTGCAGTAGAATAAATCTCTTTTGGAATCAGAGAAAGTTAAGTGACTACCCAGTGATACAGGGTGAAAAACTGTAAAAGTAATTGACTTGAGTAAACTGCAAATTCTGAGATGGCTCCCTACTGTGGAATAATGACCAACATAGGTACATGCTGCAGCCAAACCTACCTCCACTTATCATCACAAAGGGAAAAACAATTTACCAGAACTGGGGTCTGTGTGTCTTCAGGTGAAAATTCAGGCTGATTTTGACATGCCATAGTAGAGATAAGTGGAGGCTAATACTAATTACATTAATTCTCTTCTTCTGTGGTTCTCTATAGTAGCTCAAGCTGTGTTAACTAATGATTTCCTACACACACAGGCAGTTCAACTCAGATTTCATTTCAGCACATAACCAGGCAGTGGACCCAACTACTAGAGACTTGGTCTTGCTGGACCCAAAGTTTCAAAAGCTGACAGAAACTACAATGCTTATATTGCCTGCTTAGAACTTGTCCAAAATTAGTATAGTTTTGGAATGTCCAAGGTTGTCAGTTTTTAAAATTGAATGAAAACTTGGAAGAGCTGCTACTAGATTTAGTGCCTGTTTTCAAGGTGCCAGATTGCCTCTCTGACAGAATAATACTGGTGAATTATTAATATGTCTGTATAACTGTATGAGGAGAAAACTCATGCAGAGGTGCACATACTCTGTAGTATCCTAGAAATCTGACGAAAACCAGAATGATGCACATGGAAACCCTATGCTGCTCCAACTGTGATAGTCTCAACAAAGGACTCTGCCTACTGGTGCATTGTTAACAGAGATTCTCTTCAGATGTATTTCCTCTGTGAGGGAAAAAAAAGTTCTGGAAAATTTATACACTGAAACATAACAAGGAAGGACTGATTGCACAGAAATACAAAAGCATACACTTGCAAAAAGAAGGGCACAGAGTTTGGAAATCCACCCCATTTCTGAGCAATGTGGATATGGAGCCAGTCAACTTTGTTCCAAGACATAGCATTTAGATGAATACGTAATTCAAGGAAGGTTGATTAAACAAGATGGACTATAAACCTGATGTTACATTTGTATGTTACCTGCTACAGATTAAAAATTACTAGGAACTGTGTCAAGAGGAGGTTGAAGAGATGAGATCTTCAGAAAGAGTCTTCTAATAGAATGTGTTGAGGTAAGAAATTCACTTTGAAGAGGGATTTTGGTGCATGAGACCTTCCTCAGTAGTCTATCTACAGAGACAAGCCTAACATAGGAGATCTCCCAGGCATTTTTTGGTCAGAATCTGGCTGCTGTGACAGAGGTTGAAGGCAAAGTGCTGAAAAAAGCTCTTGGAAGCCCTGAAGAAAGGAGCAGTTGCCCTATCTGTTCTTAAAGAGCTTGATATCATGAGGGAAGGTAATGTGATTTCTCCTCATGAAGTGACTGAGGAACTGAGCTGGGGTGTCACAGTGCTCTATCATGTCACAACTTTAAATAGTACTAAATATTACTGGCAGCTACAAGCTACAAGTGGAAGAATGTGTTTCATTCTGTCCAAAGACAGAATGCCCAGCCCTCAAGCATCTTCCTTATTCGTGAATGCACATCATCTCCAGAGAACTTCAGTGATTTTTATTTTTTTTCTGTTACAATTTACTTACATTTTTTAGCTTATGGAAATTATTTGATTTGACAGACTTCTCTCTGGATCCCAACTCCACCAGAAGCTATGCTTTTAGAAGTTAATCCTTTCAGTCTTGACTGATCTGGTGACAGGAGACTCTGCTATGTTTGTAACTGTAGACCAAAAGAACTTTGAAAAGCCATATGGAAAGCCCCTGAGACACAGAGTTCCTATTTTGACAGATTCCCTTCTATATATCACAGCATAGCAGTTGTGCAACTGAATATGCTCTTCTAAATTTGTTAAAAATGCATAAATTCATTGGATGTGGATGTGTTAAGCATTCTGATATAAAAGTATAGTTTAACATCATGCTGTCACTTTTTTTCTTAATATCTACAGAAAAAATGGTCTCTAATTTCTTTCTTGAAGAAAATCCCTACGGCCACCTCACACTATGGTGTTCGAGTCTTGCTTCAGGTATACCCTCAGTACTATGAAAACTGATTCTTTGCTGTTGTGCAGCTTCTATATATACCTCCTTCTTAAAAAGAATAGAAGTTAGTGATGGTTACTACATTCTGGAAAGATTAGAACAGGCTGCTAGCTGAGCATGTTTCAGGTGTCTTATCCTATTTTATGTTACTTCATTCTGCATGTGCACCCACTAGAAGTACAGATCTCCATCATCAGATTTCTGAAAACAGATTTCCACTTCAAATTATAGTATAGTTTTTGCTGTAGAAAATTGAAAACACTAGCACGTATGTATTATGACTTACAAAACATCAATACAAGAAGTATTCTCTTTTTTTATTTTTTGGAGTTTTTAGGAAGAAAATCTGAACTGTTTCAGCCCACTATTACTTTTCAACAAGAAAAAATAGATTACAAATTACTGAGAAAGCAGCAGCAAATAGGTTTACAGGCAGGCCTGACCCCACAAATAATAGCTTCATTTTCATAGACAGTACTTCTTCTTTGGGTCATTGCCATATGGAGGTGAACAAGAACATCTCGTTTTGTAGGAGACTTATGTCTAGAGTTTCTCCTCCTAGTCATTGACTAAAGAAGGCTTTTAGAATATGAGAATTCTGGAGATACCAGCATAAAATGCAATTGTTGAGACAAGTATAGCCATACCTTCCTTTCTCTGCACAGTTTCTGTCTGATGGAATGATCTTTCTGGTGTGATCTGTATATTTATGAACCCACAGTGTGTTTTCTACTTTACCTCAGAAATTGAAGATGCTGCCATTAAATAAGAGCTACATGAAAGAAGTTTCTTGGGCAACAGTCAGCTGGATGCAGTTTCTTTTTGCAACTCTTATACATGGAAACTATCCTTGTGAGACAGAAAAAGGAATATGATAGGCAGAGGATTAATAAGTCCAGTACAGAGTTAAATAGACATGGGGTACCACCATTCTCATTTGTCCCAGCTCAAAAAAAACCAACCCAACCTGTGATAAGTGTCTAGGGGTAATTTGCTGATAAAGATATGTAAAAGACAATTGTCTCATCAAGACCAACTGTGTGTACTGTCTTGTGAAACAGAACACCCTGCTCTGATAAGCAAAGTCAAATCCGCAGTAGAAACTTTTTAACCCATAGCATTGTAGTTGTTGTAATTTGTAACCTTATACTAGTAAGAATAAGTAACTCAAGAGATAAAAGTTACAATGGAGACCTGAGCCTTTGTACAATCAAAGGTAAGCTTTGGAAATGGTTTTGCACTAACTAATATGTTTTGTAAAAATATTAACCAACTTTGTAATTTAGAGAAGACACGTAGACAGAAGGAACTGACCACATCCGCAATTGCAATACCCACCCTGAGAAAATAAAATTAATTAAATGTAACTTGCTTTTTTTTTTGTTTTGACAAATCTGGCCTTTAGTTATGTTATGATATTTATGTCAGTCATCTTTTGCCTCCTACAGCAAACCCTTTCATTCAGCATTGAGCTGAGTTAAACTTGGGGGTGGGAACAGGGGAAGAAGAAAGCTTTGCCAAATTCCCTTTGAAAAGCAAGGTTACTACTACTGTCTAGTCATGTGTCTCTTTTTGAGCTCAGATGTGAGCTGCTGTTGAGACCAAATTAATGACTTGGTCTGCAAAACTAGCCTCTCTCTCAAAAATCTTGCAAACTTTAATATCTAGATGGCTTTCCTATTCAGTGCCTGTGCTACGAAGTAAAAAACATTAAGGTGGTACCTTATTCTCTGTACACACGTGGTGTTTTAAACAGGAATTAAGTGCACAGTTCTTCATAGTCCCTGCTGGCACCTGTTTCATTTTTCACCTCTTCTACATTTTGCTTTTTTTTGGTGGCAACAGCCATTCTAATGGTTTTCATGCTATTATAAAGAAATTCAGAGGTGCTCCCTATGTAATGAGTGATTTTCTTCAACTAGAAGTATCAGCACTATATGATTAGGTTTCCTTATCCTAGATGTATGTGTTTCCAGTTCTTTACTTCTTCGAGTTTGGTCTTTTCCTTTCATTGTTCTCCATGCACTTGAAGCACTCTTGGAGATTTTGCTTGAGTCTAACCACACAGAATCCTTTTAGGTTTCAGTTTTAACTTAAAAAATAGCCTGACAATCCTCATGATCTTAATAGCTTCTGTGGGAACACAGATTCCATCGTTTTTCAAGCCAATTAGTGTGTCTATCTTGTACCAGCCTTGGACAAAAGTGCAGGCCAATTTAATGTGCTTATCTTTTACCTGACAATGAGTAGGAGTGGAGAGATGAGAAACTTACTTATCTGGCCAAGACACAACACAGATGTTGGAAGTCTTATGATCTGACAACTGCTGTGACTGGACCTGACTACAGGTTTTATCACCAGCGATTAGCAAGACTGTTGGAATGGAACAAAAGCCCCTTTGGCAGAGGTTGCATTTTAACAAGACTGGAGGCAACGTCTCCTAGCCAGAGGCTGTATCAGCAAAACCAGAGGAGGATTTTGCATCTGTAGTGAATGCTGGCTCTTCCCTTTCCCCTCCCTCTGAATTATTAGACATCATTAGCCTGCTAAGAACCAATCAGCACACAATTTATGGCTTAGTCCCACCTTGTCAGTAGATATAAAATTATCCTTTAGAATCCTTTATTTTGAGAGGAAGAGAATTCCAACTATCCTTATAGAAAGTGGGTGGTTGGTAGGTCAAGAGAGGTTCTCCTCCCCCTCTATTCTGCCTTGGTGAGGCCACATCTGGAGTACTATGTCCAGTTCTGGACCCCACAGTTCAAGAAGGACAGGGAACCGCTTGAGAGAATCCAGTGCAGAGCCACTAAGATGATTAAGGGAGTGGAACATNTGTAAAGGGTGAGGGTCAGGACAATGGAGCCAAGCTTTTGTCAGTAATGACCAATGATAGGACAAGGGGCAATGGATGCAAACTGGAACACAGGAGGTTCCATGTGAATATCAGGAAGAACTTTTTCACTGTGAGAGTGACAGAGCACTGGAACAGGCTGCCCAGGGAGGTTGTGGAATCTCCTTCTCTGGAGACATTCGAAACCCGCCTGGATGCGTTCCTGTGTGATGTACTGTAGGTGACCCTGCTCTGGCAGAGGGGTTGGACTAGATGATCTTTCGAGGTCCCTTCCAACCGCTAGGATTCTGATTCTGTGATTCTTATGGGTCAATGGGCCAGAATCCCTCTTCCCTCCAGAGAGGGATGCCTCTTTGGTAAGACTTACACCTCCAACTGTGTCTGATATTTACCTGGGAATTACTAACTCGAGCTTGAATTTTTACAGTAAGTGCATTTATCAACAGCGATTCCAAACTTGTTCTATCTGTCACCTGAATAAATTATCCCTCTTTTCAACTTTACGCAACTGTCTCAGTGCAAGTTCTTTGCTGGACTCTGAAGCCGGTAAATGTTGACTCTAATAGGTGGCTGCATCTGTAAACATAAACAGCTGACTGAGTCTGGGACTATTATTGGATCTGCACCTAGACTTCTCTCTGAAAGAAGTTTAGAAAGCAAAGGAGGCCTTTTTGAACTTCGTAACTCAACAGGATGGCCTTACCCAGCCACCCTGAAGACTCATATCCTTTTATATGATAGCTTCTCTCTTCACCAGTGCCAGTCAGGATGAATCTTCCTTGAACCTTGCTTACCAGAAATAAATGTTTGTAGCTCCAAATCTAGTGTAAGAAGTCCTTGCACTATTCTCCAGCAGCTTTTTCTTCTCCTTTTCTATACTGACATTCCCTTTTATTCTGTAAATGCAGCAGGATTTTGACATTGCTGCTATCTGCAATGGCCCATCTATGTTCCAAACCATCTCAGAATAGCTAATATGTAATAGCTCTTCTCCACTAGGTTTTCACTAGGACACTTTTATTCTTATTTCTGTTTTCCTGCACATAAGGCACTGATAAAATGATATAGAAGTTTAAAAAATCCTACTCCTTAAATGCCTATTCCACCTCTTTGCTAGAGATTAGTCCCTCTGTAAGGGGAAGAATATTGGCTTCTGTGGAAAGTCTGAAGGATTAACTTAAATTGATGATGGTGGCAATTTTAAATAGGCTCCTGAACCTCATACTGAAGCAGTGGAAACAAGTTCTTTTTCCACTTTTCTAATCACTATGAATATGTGTACACTGGGAAACCTTCAGCAGAGTGATGGGAGCAAACTTAAAACTGAACTGCCACAGTTATCTTGCAATGTCAAAAGAAGGAGTCCTACCCATGCCTGTTGAAGGAGTCTTATCAATGCCTCCTGCAGAGTATTTGTGTAGCCATTCATTGAAGTGAATCATGGAACTAGCTGGCTGAAAGAAATGAGCAAAATACTTATTTTTTATCTCCACAAGCTCCCTGACATAGTTGACCTTCCAGCCATGCAGACAACTGTACTGGAACAAGGGAGTGGATACAAGTCATGAGTAGAGTGCGACTGATTCTTCTGATAGAAGGACCGGCTTACATCAGCTTAAAGCATTAACTAAACTGCAGCCTAAGTGAATGAACTGTTTCAACCCTTTTGGGAAGTGTCTTCAGCAGAATTACAGTTAAGTATTTAGTATAAAATCATTTTGTGCGTTGAGAATATTGAAGAAATAGTGGTTACAAAATGAGTTGATAAATTAAAGTACATATTCCTTATGAAGACAGTTCTTGAGCTAGGGGTGAAGAGATTTCCTGTTAAAGATGTAGTGATGTTTAATGAGATTCATTCAAATGGGTTGTAATAGCTCTTAAGAATAGATTGTCTGAATGTTCACTGAGAGATTTCCGCTGTCCATGGAGGAAGTTTAAAATTTGCTTACTTTAAATTATTTCCCTCATAACTGTCTTGAGACAGGCTTGAGAGGTGGGCCCATGCAAAATGCATGAAGTTCTACAAGGCCAAGTGCAAGGTCCTGCATCTGGGTCAGGGCAATTCCATGCAGAAATACAGCCTGGGTGAAGAATGTATTGAGAGCAGCCCCAAAAAGGACTTTGGGGTGTTGGTTGATGAGAAGCTCAACATGAGCTGACAGTGTGTGCTTGTAACTCAAAAAGCCAATGGTATCCCAGGCTGTATCAAAAGAATTGTAACCAGCAGGTCAAGGGAGGTGATTCTCCCCCTCTACTCTGCTCTTGTGAGACCCCACCTGGAGTGCTGTGTGCAGTTCTGGAGTCCCCATCATAAGAAGGACATGGAGCTGTTAGATCAACTCCAGAGGAGAGCCATGAAGATGATCAGAGGGCTGAAGCACCTCTTCTATGAAGACAGGCTGATTGGGGTTGTTCAGCCTGGAGAAGATACTATGGAAACTCAAAAGCCTGACATTTTTTCTTCATTCTTTTGAGCTTCTGCACTCAGCTTTGTTTGGGTAAGCTCAGCTGCAGCTTAGTTTGGATAAGCTCAGCTGCAGCTTTGTTTGAGTAAGCTCAACTGCTTACTTTCTTCTCCAGTGCCCATACATGTTTCTTTTCCATTCCTCCTTTAGCCAGACCAACAACAGCCAAGTATGGGCCTTCGTGCTTTTACCTGAATGACTCCACTAATAAATGCCAAATAAGAATGCATGCAGAGTTTGTAAGTAGAACAACAACAACAAAAAAGATCTTTCACTAGCTACATGGTTGTGATAAATATCCATGGATTTAATTATATGTATGCATGAATAAGAGTCAAAGTCAGCTTAGCTCCTCTTAACTATGTTAACTCTGTAAGACCAGTAAGAATAAGCAGTATAGGACCTGGCTACTTGGACAATCTCAAAGCTCACTTTACTACTTGAAGAGGATATCCAATTAGAAATTTAATTTAGTCAAACTTAGGTTTTTTGACTGCATGTTTTTAGTTGATTCTTTTGACTCTTCCTGACCTTTTCATCTTGGAGGTATGTCTTAGACAGTGAATGTAACAGTTTACATACATTTTGTAAGAAGGTGCCATTTTCCATAACTGCTTGATAATTAATTGCTCAATACACATTTAAGATTCCAAATTGCCTTCCAGCAGTAAGAAAAAATCCTGAATTTTAAGAACTGCAAAGAAATCCTTAAAATAGTGTATTCATATCTCCCTAACAACAGCTGTCGCAGTATAGCAAGTTCAGTAGCTTTCAGGGCAAAGATAAACTAGAAGAGGATGTAAACATCTCCTGTGCATAGACTTCAATATTCAGAAAAGTTCATTTATTTAGAACTTTATCTATTTAAAGTTAGTACAATATCAAAAGCAATAACCATACACTGCTATCATTCACAGATTCTGCCTGTGTGGTTCATTAACCTAACCTTACCAGAGTACAATGGTCTCATTTCCAAGACCATATATTCTTGCATTTTTTGCACCCATACATTACTGCATCATTAGAAACAATTTTTCCTACAAAAAAAAAATATAATTTTTTTTCATTCTCATTTGCAATTTTTGATTAATTTAAGAACAACTTTTTTCAAGCAACATCGTTAGGCCAGTAGCTATACACTCGCCAATGCTGGGTTTCAATTTGCAGACCCAATTTACAAAAATAATCTGTACTTGTGCAGCTTCAGACTTGCATGGGATCTGTTCTGGGAATCCCTTGGCAATGATCTCAGATGTGCTTATATCTCTTCTTTGTGATATTGAAAGATATTCAGTGCAGCTACAGAAGAGATTTTAGATTTCACTCACAAGTTCAACTGTTGAAGTATAAAGGTTCTCTGATTACCACTCATCATACAAGCAAAACTTAGCTAAGTGAATGTGGATTGGGATGTATAGAATCAGACACAGAAATGGTAAATGCCTGCACTTTGTAAAATCTTTCTTATCACTTACTGAACAGAGAAGTGAGCTAAATAAAATGTAGACAAAAGAAAATGTAAAGATAACTCAAGTTCATTGGGTATGTGTTTCTGAGAAATTTGATCATAAAGATGACCTCTCTGAGAGACCGGATTATCTTTTCCTCTGCCAAGTCATGTACAGACATATTAAACTAATAGATCGTAGGGCTGTATATTCATTTTTGCAATCTTTTATTTTTAAATCATGAACTGCACAGGATCCTTAGAAAGCAAAAAATGCCTAGAGTGAAGCCTGGCTCAAAGCCAGGTTGGAGGAGAATGTCAAGGAAAGAAGAGAGATCCACAAAATAATGGTAAACTTTTTCCAAATGAAGTTGTACAGCTTTGGGTATAACTGAAGATTCCATTTGGATCCTTTTTATATATGTTCTGGTCACGGTTCTTACTGCAAAATGTTTTATCTTCTTTCTTGAACACTGCATACCAAGATGATACAAAACCACTATCATCTAAATACTCTAGGGAATTGTTAGAACAATTCACGGACTGCTATTTCTGGGTAACATTTTAAAATTCCTTTCAAATATTGTATTTGTTTTTTGTTAAGCTGCTGAGTTCTGTTTTGTGGACTTGGAGGATGGAACAGTTGCATGGATACTAAACATATTTTTTCACCACAGCTCTATTTGAGATCTGATTTATTATTATGAAACTCCCACATTAGGAACTGAACCAAAAATACATTTATTTTGTAGGAAGATTAAAAAAAAACTTTTTGTGTACTGTTTTACTAGATATGTGCATTTAAAATTAACAGGTCCATGCAGAGTCAGGCTTTCTTATCATTATCAAAATGTTTTTCTTTTATTACAGCTAGGGCAGACACAGACTTCTGCAATTTTAATCAGGGGAGGCACTACAAGCTGAAACTCGAGGGTCACAGAATCACAGAATC
>VZRW01007807.1:7071-19026 GCA_013398125.1 Aegotheles bennettii | reverse complement strand
CTTTGCCACCCCCTCTCGGAGCTTTCCGCTGCCCCTCGCGCTTCCTAATTACCCAAAATGTCTCATTAAGCCCCGGAGGTGTCGCACAAGGCACCGCTCGGGGGGTGCTGAGCTCCCGTTCCTCGAGACACGGGTGTGTACGGGGGGGTTTGGACCCCCTCGGTGCTCCCCCTTACCCCGAACCCTCTGCCTGGAGCTGACAGCGACTCGAGGGGTGATAATTAACAATAATATCTAATTATTCTCTTTGCTGTGCCCTGCTCCTCTTCAGCTGGGGGGGGTGTGCAGGGACCAGTGGGAGCACTGGGAATGCCGTCGTCCCTTCCCAGTGCTGCTGGGAAGAGCGGAGATGTCCCAGGGTTGGAGCTCCCCTCGGGGACTTCACCCCCCCCCGTGTGTCAGGGGGGGTCTGGGGGCTCAGCCATCATCAGGGGGGGATTTCAGGGATTTCAGCCTCTGTGCTCCATAAATCCCAGTGGATTTGTGATCCTTGGAGTCGGAGGAGCCAGGGATGCTCACTCCTCCTTCTCCTTCCATCTGAGGTCTCACCTGGACACCTCATCCCAGGTCCCACTGTAGGGAAAGGCTCAGACGTGGCTGTGGGTGACAACAGCGATTGAAGCAGCGAATTTGCATATGCAAATGAGCGTGGGAACGTCGTTTGGGCACAAGGTGCCTTGTGATCACTGGGAGGAGGAAACTTCCCATGCCAGCCCAGCTTGCTGGAGGCTTTGGGGAGCTCGGGAGCAGATTGCTGGGATGGAAGGGTTGGTCCTCACCGGCTCCGGGATCGGGATCAGCGCTGGGCAGGTGCGAGGGAAGAGGAGGAAAGGTTGGAAGTGTTTGGGTGAGCTGGGGGTGCGGAGCGGGGTCTGCACGGGGCCTGTGCAGCCAAAGGGACCTTTCCCGAGGGGCTGGGGCACTCGGAGAGGTGAGAGGGGTTTTGGTGCTCCCACAATTAGTGCTGTTTTTAATGAGCTCGTCCTGGCTGTCCGCGGTGCTTCCCTGGCTCAGGGCTTCCTGTTGCCCTTTTCCCTGAAAATCCACAGATTTGCTGTCCCTCTGCTCCTCATTCCATGCTGAGATGCTGGGGAACAGCCCCGAAGCTGGGGAGATGGTGGGTGGGGGCTCTCCTTGGGGACACAACCACTCACAGTCCCTTTGTGCCTCAGTTTCCCCAAGCCACCCCCTGATAATTTGCATCGAGTGGCTGTTGGCAGTGGGTCCAGGGGGGGAAATCTCCCCTTGGCATGGGGAGGGGTGCTCACTGCCTCCCCCCTCAGCCTCCAGCACTGCTCTGATGGTGTTCTCTGCCCCCATCCCCACTCCTGTGGCCATCCCGAGGGCGCAGCGAGACGTCGGAGGCCGCCAGTGCCGAGCAAAACAAAAAGTAACGCAGCGTAATAGAGACCAGATGTCTTGGGAGGCTTCATCCTGTCCCCTGGTCCTCTGCCAGGGCTAATATTTCTTATTCAAGTCAGGCAGGAGCGAGGCTTTTTTTATGTTCCCTCTGAAGCCCCCAGCTCTGTTCCCCCTCTGCTTTTGTCCCCTCCCGGAGGAGCTGCGCCCTGGGACGGCCGCACCGGCACGCGGCTGCTCCGTGGGCACTTTCTGTGCTAGCAGGGACTTCCCTTTATTTCATATTTAATCACTGACTCCAGGGGTTGCTCCGCCAGGGAGAAACTTGGCCTGTTGTGGCTGTGGGTGGAGGATGAACCACATGAATTCAGCTCAGCCTGTTTTCCAGACTGGGATTGCTTCATTGTGCGCGGCTGATGGGGTTTGTGTCCCCGGCGGGAGCGGCGGCTCGGAGTAGGGGTGTTGTGCTCAGCCTCCAGAGGTAAATTGGGATATGTTGAACAAACAGGGGTGAGAATCATGGAAAAACGTTGGGAGAATTGTGGGAGGTGGGGAGCAAATCCCCTCGCTGGGGTTTATGGGGAGCGCTGGGAACGGAGACGTGGCCTTGGTGGGACGTGTTGCGATGTCACCGAAGGAGGCGGCTGTGTCAGTGCTGGGGGGGCTGCCCTGAGTGTGTAAGTGCTGGGGGGGCAAAATAATGCTAAAAAAAGCCATGTGCTGCTGTAAAAAAGCCCCCGATGTGTGGATCCCCCAGCAGTGCAGAGGTAACCCCGCGGGCCGGGGCTGGATTTATCTTGCGCAGTTCCTTAATCCACGTTTAACCCACTCAGCAGTTGTGAGCTCGGCTCGGCCGGCTCCGCTCCTCCCCGGGGCCCCTCCGGGGACCTCGCTGCTCGGGGGAGGGTGGTGGAAGGAGCTGGGAGCTGGGGCTGGATTTGGGAGCAGCTCTGTGCGTGCCTCGGGGTGCGTGAGCAGGGCAGGGGGGACCGGGCCTCAGGAGGTCTCGCGGTCGGGGTCGCAGCGTGACCAGGTTTCTCCCACATGCCCCGTGTTTACAGGCAGGGAGGTTTAATGGGATCCTACACACTTTCCCTCCCTCTACAGCCCAGCAAGGAGGATCTCAGAAGCATTGGATAAACCAGTTGGGGCTGGGAAAGCCCTCGGCAGGCGACTGAGCCAGCTGGGATACTCCGGCACGTGGCCGTGGAGCCACATCTGGGACTCTGGCAGATGCCACCTCTGAATTGTTTCATTTTTCATCAGGTTGTCTGCATGTGAGCATTCGAGGGATCCCAAAAGTGCTGGCACGAGCAGAGCTCTGCTCCTCTGCCCTGGACCCTGCTCCACTTGGTGCCTCTCATCCCACCGGAGGTCCCCTCTTTGCCGGCGCGGTGTTCGTTTAACAATCAGATGGCCTGGGTGCTCGTGGGGAGAGGCTGAGAGGGGGAAAAACAACTTCCCCGAGCTCGCGGGGTCTCTGGGATCTAATGACCACAAGTATTTGAAGCATGTGGGATTTGTAGGGAAGGGAATGGCCGGCACAGAGGGGGACGTTGTGCAGCGCCGGGGTGAAAGATGCCATTCAGACGGGTGCAGGGCGCTGAACTTTGGTCAGGCTTTTTTTTTTCACCTCGTAGTTAGAGCTTTAAGTGCTTTGAAAACAAGAGGAGGAAGCCGGGCTCTGGGCAGCAGCCTGCTTTTCACTCCCTTGGAATGTTTAGAGAGAAATAGCCTGGGTTTCCTTGGCCCTTTCTCCGTGTCGGGAGCTGTAATCACCTGTGGAAATAAACAGATGGAGCAAGGTCATTAAATGAATGGGGGAATGCTGGGGGTCACTGGGGGATCCAGAGAGGCAGGAGATGCTTTGGGGAACTTCTCTTCCAAACATGGTCACTTTTTCCACCATGCTGGACATGAAGAGCAGGAGGGAACTGGGAATCTGCCCTTCTGCTGGCCACGACCTCATTGGTGCAGTGTGTGAGCAGCAAAGGGAAGCAGTCAGAGCATGGAGATGATGTTGGGGTGAGCAGAGCCCCTTATTTCATTTTCAGAGGGCCTTTATTCTTCCTGCTTATCCCCAGAGGTCCGCTGTTCTTCCTATGGAGATGGTCAACCAGGGAGTGTGGTCAACCCCTCGTTTATCTGATTTTTGAAAGGCAATGAAGTGCTGATCATTGGTGAGGATGTGTCACCAGGGCAGAGGTGTCCAAGCTTTGGAGATGGGAACCTTGCTGCAACAACCTCAGTTCATGCCCCAGTTTCACCACCCTCCGTCCCAAGGGGAGGTTGAATGAGCACATGGGAGATGAACTTGGTCTTCTCAAGAGCTGCAGGGCCTGTGGTGGTCCTGGACACCTTCAGCAGGGAGAGCAGAAAGCAACCTGATGGTTTTTCCCCCCCTCTCTGTCTCTTTTTGGCTTGCTCAATTTTTTTATTGTCATGGTAACGGGGAAATTTTGTGTAATGCCTGGTAGATGCTTACAGCTCTCTGTCAAGTCTGGGTGAAGGGGCACCGAGAAGACCTCTAGACCCCACCGTGACCAGCTTGGTGTTGCACTGGGCTGGCTCATGACATCTCCCCTCTTCAGACTTTGGGATCAGGGTTGCACCAAACCTCATCTCGGCTCTCGCCTTCCCTGGAGTTGCATCCCAGCGTGGATTCCTGCTTTCCCACCTCCAGGCTGGAAGCAGGTCCCTGCAGATTGTGTCCCTGACTCCTTTGTGTCTTCTTCTCTTTCCAGCTTTGAAGTGTGCAGCCCCGCCACTGCTATGGGCGACTCTGCTGGAGACCCAGCCCCAGGGACAGGCTTGGAGCAGGCACCCAGCTCCACGTCCCAGGGGAATGGCGGGACCTCGCTCAGCGTCATCACGGAAGGCGTCGGGGAGCTGGCGGTCATCGACCCCGAGGTGGCCAAGAAAGCCTGCGAGGAGGTCCTGGAGAAGGTCAAGTTGATGCACAGCATCTCCTCCGACAGCTTGACAAAGCTGGCTGATGGTGGCGAGGTGGAGCACACCCCGCGGGCCACGGTGGATTTGGCCAACGGAGACATCGGGGAGGGCTGTGAAATCAGGTGCTTGGACGATCCCCCGGGCACGGCCTCCAAGATCCAGGAGGAGGATGAGACCATGGCCAACACGGTGAAAACGGCCCGGAAGCGGCAGAAGAACAACTCTGCTAAGCAGTCCTGGCTCCTCCGGCTCTTTGAGTCCAAACTCTTTGATATCTCCATGGCCATTTCATACTTGTACAATTCAAAGGAGCCTGGCGTGCAGGCTTACATTGGCAATAGGTTGTTCTGCTTTAGGAACGAAGACGTGGACTTCTACCTGCCGCAGCTGCTCAATATGTACATCCACATGGACGAGGACGTGGGGGATGCCATCAAGCCCTACATCGTGCACCGCTGCAGGCAGAGCATCAACTTCTCCCTGCAGTGTGCCCTGCTGCTGGGCGCCTACTCCTCGGACATGCACATCTCCACTCAGCGACACTCCCGCGGGACCAAGCTGCGCAAACTCATCCTCTCCGATGAGTTGAAGCCAGCTCACAAGAAGAGGGAGCTGCCATCCCTGAGCCCGGCGCCCGATATGGGGCTCTCACCTTCCAAAAGGACTCACCAGAGGTCCAAGTCGGACGCCACCGTCACCATCAGCCTGAGCAGCAATCTGAAGCGCACAGCCAGCAATCCCAAAGTGGAGAGCGAGGAAGAGGTAACGCTGGGGCTCTCCAAGGTTCAGCCTCCCTGAAGGGTTGTCCTGCCTGGGAAGGGTTGTCCAACCCTGGGAAGGGCTGCCCCAGGAGTCCTTGGTACTCAGCTCACAGCTCCTCCTTCACCCCAGAGGGTTTTTTTTGTCCCCGTTGCTGTGGATGGTGGAGGTTTTGGTTCCTCTCTCTGTGCAAACTGGCACCAGTGGGTCACACTGGAGGGTGCTGGGGCTCCAGGGGGGAGTTTCTTGGTGCGAGGGGAGGGGAGGACGTTTGAAGGCCTCAAGGTAAGGCAGCAGGAGGGGTCAGGAGGACTGAGCTGCCGAACTCCCACATGGTTTGGGCAACCCGGCCGGCGTCTCTTGTTTTGCAATCTGCAGCCATCTGAGCGCTGCGGGGAAGCTCATTTCCTCCCTGTCCCGACTTGCTCAGGTTTAGCAAGGGATGGGGTTTATTCGTGGGCAGGAGGAGAGCAGGTAACCCCACCAGCTCCACCACCCCAGGGCTGCAGGGCCGGGAGGGGTTTGCCCGTGGCTGCTGCCCTGTGCCAAACTCTGCTTTGGATTTCTGTCCTCCACAGCTCCAGAGCGGTGGGAAGCTGGAGAGACTGGGCTGGGGGGACACTTCCAGTGCTCGGCGTGCTAATGCCAGTTAGCAGTTAAATAGATGAACCCGTGTATTGTGTGTCTTCTTCCAGCCCCAAGAGTTGGGGTTCCTTTGCTGTGTTTATTTTTAAAGTGTTCAAAGTTACGGGCACCAAGTGGCTGTGGTGCTGAGCTGCTGTGTCGGTGCACACCACGTTGTGTCTCTCCTGGAGGAGATGCAGAGTGTTCATGCCACACTTCTGCTGACATGGAAACTCGTGGAGCAGTGTCCTGGGTGGAGGGAAGAGAGCTGCAAGTGGGGGTTTCTTTGTTTTGCTGCTTTGATTTTGAAGGGCTGATGGGTTTTAGTGTGAGCATCAGCTGGTGGTGGTGGGAAGGGCAGGGCTGAGCATGCTGGGTGGGAGAGGGGAGCTGGTGCTCACCAGGCTGGAGAAAAGCACCAGCTCTTGCCCTGCCCTGACTGGAGAAGCTGTGCTGCTCCCCCGGGGAGGGGGTTCACCTCTTTGATGGGCTCGGTGATGGCTCTCAAACCAAAGGTCCGGTCCTGGGGGGGCTCTGATCCACCAGGCTCCACACAGCTCCTTTTCTGGGTCATCTCGTGTGGACGAGACCTTGAGAGCCGACTTCCCCGCGGCTCCGTCTAGACAGTGAGATCTCGTGACCGTGTTCATAGTGCTGGAGTATTTCTTGGCTTTCCTGCCTTGCCTGAGATTCCCCCTTTCCCTCAGCGCCGCGCTGGGCTGGAATTGTTGGAAGGGGCCACGTGCTGCCCTGCCTGCCCGCAGGACTCGGGGACGCTCCTTTGGATCAGGATTTGAAGCCTTTAGAGGTGTGACACAGCACTTGGCCGGGCTGGTTTCAACCTAAAACCACCCCATGGTTCTCAGGGCGAATGAATCTTTCATGTCTCTGCTCACGGGTGGAAAAACAAGTGGCTGTGGAGACCAGGACGTGCCAAGGTCTCCTGCTCACACCAGCTGCAGCTGCTCCAGTGATGGAAACCCAAGCCTTGCATGAATGATGGATGAACACGGCACTGCAGAAAGTTTCCCTTGGCAATATTTGAGATGTTGTGATCCGGGGGCTGGGCGAGCTGTTCCAACACCACACAGACACTCGAGGCACCAGAAGAACTTCCCTGGCCTCCCCAGGTGTCCCCCACCAGCATCCCAGACCTGGATTATTTTTACGTGCTGGATGTTGTCTCCTCTTGTTTGAAAGCAGCAACCCCTGGAGCTGGCTGGGGGGTGGTGGGGCCAGGCAGGTCCGGGGTAAATTCCAGCAAATTCTTTAATCTACTTTAAGATGCTTTAATCTACAAACTGCCTCCCCTTCGGTGCTGGAGCCTGAAGCTGCTTCTGAGCTCTGTCAAGGCAGTGGTGGCACCCTGTCCCCTTCTCTGCAGCACCCCTCTGCCTGCCTGGGTTATTTCCCCACCACTCTTCCCCCATTGAACACTTTTGGGGTGATTTCCCCATCGCTCTTCCCCCCCATGGAACACTTTTGGGATCATTTCCCCATCACTCTTCCCCCCATGGAACACTTTTGGGGTCATTTCCCCATCACTCTTCTCCCCATTGAACACTTTTGGGGTGATTTCCCCATCACTCTTCTCCCCATTGAACACTTTTGGGGTGATTTCCCCATCACTCTTCTCCCCATTGAACACTTTTGGGATCATTTCCCCATCTCCCATCAATCTTCTCCCCACTGAACACTTTTGGCCTCCTCCACGTTTCCTCTGTGTCGCCCGCTCGGGGTTTTTATTTCTCCTCTGGACCTTTGCCCGTTGCTCCACGTCTTCTGGAAGCACAGTGCCAGGTCCTTCCCTGTTTCGAGGCTCTTAAAGGTGCCTCTGTCCTTTGCTCTGGCCCTTGGCTGGGGCCTCCCTGCCCTGCCCTGCCCGGATTAGCTGAGTCAGACCCAAAGCAGCGTTAATGCAGCTTAAGATCCGCTCTGGGCTTAGAGCACAGTGGGGGGCAGCTCTTGGCTTCGTCTCAGGGGTGGCCCCTGACTTTGCTGTCCTTTCCCCACGGGCACCTGCAGCCGTGGCGCTTGGTTTCTAGGGAATAATTCCATAATTCTTTTCCCACTGAGGTCTTTATGTCCCCGTTGTCACTTTGTGCTGCACAGCCAGGCAGGAGAGGTTTTATTTCAAGTCCCGTTCGTGCCGTGGGTTTTTAATCCCCACTGAGCTCCCCGTCCATAACAGAACTCCATGGCACGGTTCTGATGGTGAAAATTTATTTTGCATTTGCCACTTTTCAGTTCCTCCAAAGGTGAGGGAAGGAGGAGCCGTGAGCTCGGAGCTGGTGTTGTCTCCCATCCCTCCGGACTCAGCCCTTCCTCGCGGTGTGTGCGGCTCTCGGATCCATTTACAGACAAAGGGGGGGATTAAATGGATGGGGCTGCTTCAGATTGAATTTTCCACCTGAGCAACTCGAGAGCTGGAGGGGAGGAACTCGCTGTAACCTGATGCTGGTGTAGGAGACAGGGTGAGATGTGGTGTTGGGTGCCCCAGGAGAGGGGCAGAGCATGGCCAGGTCCCGGTCACCGTCCCAGTGCTGGGCTCTGGGGGATGTTGTTCTTCTTCCCTCACCTCTTGGGTTGGGGCAGAGCAGGTCCCCTTGCTGTCTGACCACCTTCATTCCACCTGGCTCTCCGGAGCTCCAGCCTGGCTGGCTGTGGGGTGGTGGTCTCTGATGCCACCTCCCCCATAAACCTGATGGGATTTGAGTCCCCGCCAGCATCCACACCAGGGGATTTGCTGCACAGACAGGTTGTGCTGCCTCTGCAGCATGCAAATCCCTCTGCCTCGGTTCCTCCTCGGCAGCAGCACCTTCACCACTCCCCAGCTCCCCATTCCCAGCTCCCCAATCCCTCTGGGGCTGGACGGGGACCCCCTGGGCTCTGCACCCCCCGGATCGGTGTTTTCGGGGATGGACGTGCCCGGGATGCGCCGCTGCACCCCGTGGTGCTTCTCCAAGGGTTGTTGCTTTTGGAAAACACTTTTCCAAGACAAAACCCTGTGGGGCTGGGGCTGGGTGTGAGCTCCTTCGCTCCCCAGTGCCAGCGTGGCTGGGCACAGCACTGATGGGGCTGGGAGAGGTCTGGGGCTGGAGAGGTCTGGGGCTGGAGAGATCTGGGGCTGTGATGGCAAATCCTGGGATTTAAGTCCTTCCAATATTAGGGAAGATGCAGCAAACTCCACAGCTGAGCCCATGCCCCTGGGTGAAGCTCAGAGGGTGCTCCCCATGCCCCCCTCTGCCTCTCACCGCGTTGTAACTCCGAAACCTTGGAAGTGAGAAGGATCAATCATGCCGGCTGCCTGGAGAGGAGTGGTTCATCTCTCAGGCCTCAGATCAAGGTTCAGGATATGCAGAGCAGGGAGGGGAAAACAGCTTTTTATCTCTTTTTTCTTTTTTTTTGCCAGCTGGATGGAAACCAGTGGTTTTTAGGAGGGAGTCACTTGCTTTAGCTGGGAGCCTGAGCCCTGAGCCGGGCAGACTGGCATCTCCGTGTGAACAGCAATGTTTGGCTGAACTGGTTCCACTAGTCGAGTTAAAAAAATTTAATTAGAAATCTGCTAATTGAATAATCAGTGAAGAACCCAGGCTGGCTGCGGGGAGGGGAGCGCTGGAAGCGGCAGCTTCTGAAACGCCGGCGCCCGCTGTGAACTCGGGGCCATCGCGCGTGGGCGGGCGGTGGAGGAAGAGCAGAGCTTTCACCCAGCCCGAGCTCTGCCCACTCTGTGTGTGTGTGTCTCTGTGTGTGTGGTTTTTATTTTAACAGCAGCATCAGCATTATATGGAGGGTTTATATGCAAATCCGTTTATGTCTGCTCCTCTGCACGGAGTCGCTATCGGAGCCCGTGCGTGTGCGCTCCTGGGCGGCTCCTGCATCTGGAAGCCCCTTTTTAGTTGAGGTTGCCCAACGTGGCTGACCCTGGGCTTTCACTGCTGAGCCCACATCCCTGCCCTGCCTTTGCCAGGGGTGTGGAGAGCGTTGGCCTTTTGCCTCTGGAGCTGCACCTCCAAAGGTGCTTTTTCAGGCACAGCGCCTTTCCCTGCGGCGATAAGAGCAGCGCGGCTACCGGGGAACCACTTTCCGTGCTGGCGTGGCAAATCACTGCTGGCTGTGCCACGGTCCCAGGGATGGCTCTGACTTCCAAGGCTTGGCATTTTTCCTGCATCATCCCTGTGGATTTGGGTTCCCACTCGGCCACGGGGCCGGCAGCCCCTCGAGCTGTGAAGTCCAGACCACGATGCCCGGAGGAGCCGATGTCTTGTAGCTCAAACTCCTGTGTTCCACCATAACACGGGTGGTGGTGGGGAGGCTTTTGCCTCTCGAGAGCTGTCTTGATCTGAGACTGTTTTCTAAGATGGAAAATGCTGCCTTCTGTAATACCTGGCTTAGGTTACAACAGGTAGTAAAGGGTTTGTGCTATGTTGGGGCCAAGGAATGCCGAGCTGCCAGTGCTTTACAAGGAGAGATGAGGTTATTTTGCCTGTGTTTACCGGGTAGAAACTTGTGCTGAAAGCTCCTACATCACAAGACAGACCAAGAATTTCATCCTGAAGACCCCAAAGTGACCCCTGCAGAGATGGAGCCTGGTCCTGAGCGATGGGCACAGGGCAGAGCTGGCAACGGCCGCGACTGCCCCCGACCACCGCTTGGCACCTCCGTTTGGGCTGAGCCCGGGGTGTTGAACGTGTGAGGCTTCTGTTTCCCCAGCAACAGAGCTGGAATCTTGCCCGTGCTTGGCAAATGGCTCATCCGTATGTTGGGTTTGCAAGGGGGAGGATTCGTGCTGCTGGCACCCTGGGAATGGGGTTCGTTTTCCAGGGAAATGGATCTCGTGCGATCCTTGTCCCCTCCAGCAGCAGCAGCAGCCAAATGCTGCAGAGAGGAGAAGCCAGGAACGTGCCGGGTTCCTTTCCAGCATTGGATATGGAACAGAGGCCCCAGGAATGTCCTTGGGTGGGCAACCACTGGGCCTGGCTGCCCCAGGGCAGAGCCCTGCTGCGATGGACGTGGGGCAGCAGGAACTGGCTGAGCCCTCGGGGGGGTCCTTTGGGTGAAGCAGGTGGGTTCAGACCAAGCTCTGCCCCTGCAGCTTATCCTTCAGAGCTGGGCAGGGAATCCACCCATGAGCTGACACCGCTGGAAGTGCAGGAGGAACCTGCTCCAAACACATCTGGAGCTGCTGGGGGTGCTGCCTTGAGCTCCCGGTGCTGAGTCCCGCGGGGTCTCGGCGCTGTCGGGTCCAAAAGTGGTGGTGCAGAAGTGATTCATTTAAATGCTGTTACTGCTTACGGTGAGGCTGAGCTGGCTGGAATTAATGTACCCCTGGAATTAACTAATGTACCCCTGGAATTAACTAATGTACCCCTGGAATTAATGTACCCCTGGAATTAACTAATGTACCCCTGGAATTAACTAATGTACCCCTGGAATTAACGTACCCCCCTGGAATTAACGTACCCCTGGAATTAACATTCCAAACCCAGACCTGGTAGTTGCTTTTTGGGAAGTGAGTTTTAAAACCAGCTACACACTGGTTCCAAGGTTGTGAAGCTCCATTTTGGTGTGAAAATAATGGATTTTGGGGCTCTGAGTGCGGAGCTGCTGCCATCGGGGCTCGGTCGGGATGGGAATCGCTGCTGGGTGGATGCAGGGAAATGCAATCCATGGCTTGTGCTGATCATGGAAATAGTCTGTGGTTTTTTTTTAATCTTCAGGAAAGTTTCCATGGGATGGATTTTACCTGCTGAAATTCGAGGCTAAAATAGAATCCAGGGGAGAAAAAGGCAGTGGTTTTGTTGGTGGATCCTCCTGAGCATCCCTGCCTGCCCCGGCAGCTCCCGGCTCTGCAGCTGATTTGAGCAGGGAAAGTGGGAACTGAAACCTCCGTTTCTCTTGTGGGGCAGAGGAATGTTTTACATGGAGAAATCTCTGGGGGTTTGGCAGGCGTTGAGTGCTGGGATCTGTGGCTGAGGAGGCTCTGGTTGAGATCCGTGGAATTGTTGTCGTGTGCCGAGAGTAAAGAGCAGCAAATTGCGATGGGGTGGGGGCAAAGAAAAACCTTAATTGAACTGAAAAGTGATGATGATGAACCTGGAGCTAAACTATTGCTTTTTCTCCCCTTCTCCCTCCTTCCTCTCTCTCCTTTTAAACAAACACCACCCCCCAAATCCGCCACCAAACCCCCCCTCTCCTCCGTTTCCCAGGAGCTCTCCTCCAGCTCGGAAAGTCTCGATAAGTCACCCTGTCCCGTAAGTG
>VZRW01007802.1:0-27946 GCA_013398125.1 Aegotheles bennettii | reverse complement strand
TGAGGAAGCTGTAAATAAAGCTACATAAATCAGCCACAAACCTACAAAATCTGTTGGAGCATTGCAGAATGTTTTGTGAAGTCTTATGACTAAAACTTCCTCAAGCAAAGGATGCAAAACAGAGAGTAAATACAGTGGTCTGGGAAATGGGTATCTATGCACAGGTCCATGCGTGGCTTGATTCAGAGCGATCTTGGGTACCGATGTCTTCACAGAATGAGGTGGTGGAGGAGTAGAGAGGTCATGCTGAGCATCTAGCCCTGTTTGTCTCTGCACCTGATTTCCTGGGGTGGATGGATCCATATTCTCACTTGTAAACAAACACTTGGGGAGAATGAATGTTTCTTGAGACAGTGACCAGGCGAGTACTGGGCATTGTCTGACCAAACTTCAAAATATCAGAATGCTGCTTTGAAATGGAATTATTATCCCTGGTCAGTGCTGGTGATGCTGTGACATGTAATGAAGCCAAATTTTAAAGTATCTTCATAGTAATGAGCGACTGAGCTCCATAAAGTGCTTTTTCATAGAGGACGAATCTCCTCAAATGTCAGTACAGGGAGGAAACAATCTGGTGCATCAAGACTGCTGTAGATTTGTTTCTGTGTAGCCCCTGTATGCATAAAATTAGCCTTCTCTCCACAATGATTTTTACTGATGGAGGTGAAAGCATCATTTTTTGTTGATTCTTGTGGGATTTGAGCTTGCTAAGAGGGTAGTTTATTTGGTTCGTAACAACCGTGCTTGTTTTCAGAAGGACAGCCCAATGTTTCAAGTAATAGTTAATGAAAGGCTCAGGCCCTTTTGTGTCTTGATTTCCATGTTCGGGATAGATCTGCTCAGAGCAGATTTCTGAGTTGTTGGTAAACTAGATAAAATGAGTTGTTGGTCACTGTCCACTTTCCTATAGCTACAGCTCAGTCTGTTGTGGTATTTTACACTTTGATGGGAATTGCACACGAGAACTAGCACTGAGTTACAAGCGTGGCATGTGAATCTCTATTAGGCTAGTTTCCTGAAGGTCAAGATTTAGGTTTATTGGAATAGTGAAATGGAATCAGGGGGATGCTGTAACTGTGCATACTAATGCACAGGTTGTGGTGTGTGTGTACACTGACGTTGAGTGTCAGATTTAACATCTTTGTAATCCATTAAGATGACCTACATTGTTAATGATTTTAACAGCCCTCAAGAGTCTGTCTCTTGACTACTTATCTTAATAGTAGACTTTTGATTTTAGGAACCGTGTTATAAATGCAATTCCAGTTTTCATGTGTATTATTGCTCACTTGTGTCTTGATATGTATATACAACATACCGTGCTGATGTAGTGTCAGACTTACTGTGTCAGCAAGGGTTAATATATTACCAATGTGTGCTAGGATGAAAAATATCTGGATCTGTATCAACAGGGAACCTAAACATATCAGTAATTTGCCAAACATATAAAATATGCATTGGGAAAAACCTTCCTTTTGGATACAATTACTCTCTTATAGAAGGCAGAAACAACTGATTGGTAAATCTAGTGTAGCATGTCCTTAGCAAGGTAGTGGATATATAGAAGGAAACAACCCATAACAAAAATATGAATTATTTTTACTTAGCAAGCACTACCTGCATGTTTTTCAAGCTCAAAAAAATTGCAGGATGCGCATGCGTAGCTAAAAGCCTCATGAGATTGATTGAAACATTTATAAAACACTCCTGATCAATGGAGTGAAGACAACATAAAATATGTTTTATGGGGGGATGTTATTATCTGTGAGAATCAATACAAATGTTGCAGGTGAATTACTGTTTCAGAATATGATTTGTTATGTTGAAGTATGCACCCATTTTCCTTTCAGTGCTAGTGTTTAGCTATTAGTTTAGCAGTAAGAGGAAAACGTGAATTTCATAATCGACCTTACTGAGACTTTTTATTTTGTTTTTTTATGAGTTCACTTTATTAGTTCTATTGTACAGGAGATGGGGAAACCTGCACCTGGACTTGCAGTTGGATTGCATTGCTCTCTGGAATTCTCTCTCGTTTTTCTTTGGAAAAGAATGCCCGGTATAAGATGGAATGTGGACACTTCTAATGAATGCAGGTTTCTGAACCCCTTTTATGCACAATTAAAATGACAACTAAGGAAAGAATGGGAATAGCTCTCAAAAGTTAAGTCATCATCGCTAAATTAAAAAGTTAAGTCATCCAACTATCCTGGAAATACTGTGTAAGAGAATTTCAAAATGGTGGGCAGGACCTAGAACCTCTGTGTTTTTTGGACCCAAAGCTTTGCAATCACCAATTTCTCTTCCCATGGATTTGTGTGACATGCCATGAGTTATTTAAGTCTCTTTTATAAAGGACTTCTCATCAAGTCTTTTTTCTGTTGAGTTTTGAGGGCCAGCTCTCTTATACTCAGTACAATTTCTTTGGTCAGTATATGCTGGGACATATTTTTGTCTTCCAACCAGAAATATTATCTAGGTGGAAAGAAATTAAGTGATTGTCCATGGAAGGCTGCTATAAGTGTACTCGTTTGATGTGCATGCATGCATGCATACAGCTAATCTAGTGGGTCCAAAATGCCTGCACTGCTGTGCCCTGGTGTCTCCAGTTCACACTAGGACTGGACAGGGCTAGGGATATGAAGCCAAAACTGTGTAGTTACGTGTGGCTACTGGAAAGCGTACATTCACATCCCTGCTTGTATACATGCAAGTAGTTTTGTCTGCTCAGAGTGCAACTATTGATGAAGCAATACCATGTATAACTGGTGTTTTTTTTCAGAATGTAGTTCTATAGATTTGGCTGTTTCTAACTTGCCTTTCCTGAGGGAAGGTGGCACTTCAACAGGGGTTTCTGTAAGGTGTGCTTATGGACTTGTGAAAAAACAGCAAGATTTCTACCAGGACCATAAAACCCAGGATTTGCCTTCCTGTATCTCAATTTTGAATGTTATGCTGTGAGCACAACTGAAAGCAATTTGTGAAGATCAGTCTAGGAAAAAAAATCAACCCCCAATTACAATGTGACCACTGAAACACTTGGTTATGGATTTGTATGGAGATGATGGGAACTTCTAGTGTCAGGTGAAATGAGGGAGTTGGGTATGAATGGGCTGGAAGCATTAGAAGTTGATACAAAAAGAAGTTGGTAGTCCCTTGTGAAACCCTTGGTAAGAAGGTTACTGTGTTACCATCCCGATTTCTGCCCAGTTTCATTCCTCAGGAGTGTGATGCAAAGCAAAGTTCCTGTGGAAGCTGCTGTGAAGACAGCACTCCTTCATAGCTTGCCCAACTGGTAATAGTTTTGTGTAAAGATTTATAACAGTCATTCCAAGAGTTGTGTTACTGCTTTTGCTGTCAGATACAAATGAGATTAAAGCTGTGAATCTATTTACAGAGATCTCTGGAATTCAGAATATAATTAAACTTCTCTTCTTGAAAGATTTTATTACAAAAATGCTTTTGGAGAGGAGTGTATGGAGTGTCCAGTGCTTATTCCCAGTAACTAATGTGTCTTATAAACTACTTTAACATTTGGTTAATATATGCATAGCATAAATTGTAAAGTGATATTCAAGCTAAAAGTTATGGTTTGATCTTCATGATAAGTTTGAAGGGCTCAAAGTCTTGTGGAAAATGCTTATTAGGATTCATTGGTTTTGCCCAGAGGACTCCATTGAAACATGCAATTTTTGGCTTTTTGTCACGTTAATCCTGAAGATGGTGTGATAGCTCAGAACTTACAAGGACTAACCTGTGTGCAGAGGTTCTCTGGGGCTGTCAGAACAGTAGTGTTAGTGGGGGTTTTGTGGGCACCGTGTGGGGATCATTGGTTTTCCTCTGTGTTTGAATGGTCTTCTAGTTTTTGCTAGAACATGTGTATACTAACAGTAGAAAAAATAGCATCTCTTTTCTATGGTGCTGGTCACTGCATCCTTCTACCACAGGCAGGTCTTGGTTTAGTTTCCCTCATTGTAAAATTGAGCTCATGCTAAATGCAGCTGTTTGGACGCTGGTTTTCAGACAGTTACAGTGTCATGAGAGCTGTGCTTTCCTTTGAGCTCCAAACCAGAAAGCCCCAAGCAATGCTCAGTTTCCTTGTTTAATTCTAAAATGTCATCAACAGCTAATGACAAAATAGTATTTTCCTTCACAGGGAGAATGTTTTCACTTATATGTTGTCTGTAGTATCTAATGCCTTCTGTAATTATGCCACTTCTATTTTCCCTGACCCATCTTTCCTCCCTGCATCTTTTTTTGTCCTTTCTTTCCCCTGATAATCAACTCATTCAGTCACTGATGTTCCTTTTTAGGTCTTTAACTGATTTCTAGAGAAAGAAATAAAAAATTCCTTTGGGAATCTTACAAGAATAGGCTTCCCAATGCAATCCCAACCTGAGATTTGTTTAATGGGATTTGTTGCCATCATGCCCTTACTCATCTCTGTGGTAGGAATATGTTTGAAGTTTTTTGGTTTCAGTACAATTGGAATATATTTAAGACATCATAAAAAGTATTTTAAAAAGCTAGGAATTTTTTTTTTTTAAAAAAAGCCTCCCAAAAGATGACCTACCCAGTGGTGTAGGTCAATATTTAAAATAAAGTTCAAAGTGTAGCTTTTGATTCTCTTTTAAGTCTAAATTATTTAGCAAATCTGCTACTGTGTAGCTTTCTGAGTGGTTGTTACCACAAATGTCTAAGTCAGTTGCAGGGCAACATGAAGGGTTCAATTAGGTTTGATAGAGCTGAATGCATGGTCAATGAAGTTGTTCATCTTCAGCTGCATTTCTGTTTTTTCTGGCACTGTAGATGAGATTTCTAGCTAATATTTGACAAATAGTATTAAAAATACTTAGAATTTTTGTCATCTCAAGTGATTTTCCTATCGTTCTTTGTTTGGAGCTAGCTTCTTACCAGAATTACAAAATCTGTCTGTTGTTGTGGTTGTCTTGACTTTTAGGAGTTCTTTAGGTTGTCTTGTCCTGACTTTTATGAGTTCCAAAAAATGTATCTGCCTGCAAGTGCTACTTGAGATCAGAGGTGGTGAAGCTGGCAGCAAGCTAGCTTGGGATACTATTGCGTGTCTCGAGAGTCTGCCTTTGCTTGGCATGTCCAGTCGAGTAAATATCCCAAGTGCTGAGGTCCCATTGACTTGGACTAGAACTTAAGCTTTTTAATGACATAAGTGATTATAAAAATAAGATGTAAATCTTATATATTGCTTCCAATATATTTTCAGACAGTTTGTTTTTTGTTTTGTTTTTAATATTGGATCATTAATTGTTTAATGAAAAGTGAATAAAAATCTATTTTTCTATCTCAGTGAAGTCTTGCAATATTTTTTTTTAAAGTTTAGTTCTCACACTGAAGGAAATTTTGACAGGAAAAATAAATTTATATGCACAGAAAAAGTCCCAAGTTTTCCATGGAAATCTGGGATTCATTTGATTGAGTATTAAGGATTACTAAATTGAGTGAGAGAAATGCAGTTTTCCAAATAAGTATTTTAAATTCTTCTAACTAATGTTATCCTTGGGAAGAGAAGCTACAGTGCAAATGTTTCTGAAGTTAGCAGCTCTGTAAATGCACACAGCATTTGAGGGCTGTGGCGAATCAGGTAGGAGTGTTCATCTCCCTGACTGTACTACTGTAATGTAAATTACTTTCCTGAATATCCATTTTGCGTACAGGGAGCGGTACACAACAGATGCTTCACACACTTAACTAGGATCATTTAACAAAGCATCTCTGTAAAACCTGCCCCTTCCTTGCCCATTAGTATTTCATTTGGCACTGGTGTTGTCTCTCAGAGGAAAGTTCATCTAAGAGCAGCACAGACAGCAACTCTGTCCAAAAGCAAACATTCAGGATGACAGGGAATGAAGTTGTTAGTGGTATATGGTTCCAAGCTGGAGTTTATAACCTTAAGGATTCTGTAGTATATTAATATACGGATGAAATATTAAATATTAAAAGGAGTTCTTTGTCAGAGGAGTATCCAGGTGTGCCATGCAGGCTGCCAGCAATAACTTGCTTCCACTGATCTTATAAATAGTCTGTGGCTTGTTATGTTTTAATTCAGAACACCTTAAAGGGCAACGTATCAATATATAACTATGTATGTCCCTATATGCTCCTTCAAAAATTAACTTTGGCAGACAATAAAATGGAAAGCAGACTTGTTGGCTCCTCATACAGGACCTGTTTCTACAAGAGTTTCACATGAGCCAAAGCAGTATTCAAGAAGTAGTGTGAACTCTGGTTGACGCATTTGCTTGAGAAATAGAGAAGTACACTGATACGGGTTGTTTTAAATGTACCCCTAGTGATGAGTTGTTGTTATTTGAGAAGTGATGCCTGACTGTGCTTTTAAAGATGGTATCATGACGCATATAAATTGTCTGTATGTGTCTTTAAAGAGGGTCCTTCCTCATGGGTGCTAAATTTTAGTCTCAATATTTAATTTTTCATCCTTTTCTAAATAATTTGTATCATCTTTGTCACTGCTTCCTGCCAACTTCAGTACCTACCCACATGATAGATTTTGTTGGGTGTTCTGATGCATTCTCTCTGTTTGTAAAGTTCTTTTTCTTCCTGAGAGAACTAGGAATTATTCTTCTACTGGAATGTACATGAAGGCTCCCAGCTCCATTACTAATGTAAGGGTTCATCCTTTGAATATAACGCTGCACAGTGTGTACTAGCGCAGACTTCATCCCTCCCTTGGAATTGGCTATTATTTGTTGAGCGCTGTCAACACACTCAATGCTGTGTAATATAAAGAAAGAGGAGGATTGGATTTCTGCCCCGAAGGGTTGGCAGGCTGTTAGATGCACAAAGCAGATTAGATAATGCTAAATATGGCACCGGTCAGATGCACAGATTAGTCTGAAAATGCCACAGATCTTTTTAATATAACTTCCTCCTTTGATGGATGTAGTCTGTTTTTTAATGAAAGTATAAAAATACTCTTGGCTTCCCTGAAGACTTTACAAAAAGCTACATCTGAATAACTGACAGGTAGGATCTATCATGCCAAGCTTAAGCTTATTGCTAAGCCAAAATATCTGATAAAGATGGTTTGCCTACTGGCAAAGAATTAATTGGATTTCATACTTTGAGTCCTTTCTTTCGCTCCATCATTATTATCATGGAGTTACAGGAGGCAGAGATACAAAAGACCTATTAAGTCATCCAGGCGATAGACTTCTCAAGGCTTGCCTTCTATTACCCTTTTTTTTTTCTTGAGAGTCAGACCTTTCTTAATTTCGTCTTGTTGTTCCTAATTGTATCTAGTTTTTGCCAGCCTAAATAATTCATTTTCCTTGTTGGCATACGTATCCTTCAAATATTTACAGGCTGCTACTGTGTTCCCTGGAAAGTTATTCCTTAGTCAACCTTTATGCAGTTAACTTTTAATGTCTTGGTGTAATCAATCTCTTTAATCTCCACTTATCATTTTTGTTGCTTCTCTAATAACTCTCTCTAATGTGTTATCTTTCTGGTAATGAGGTGTCCAGAGCTGAATGCAATATTTCATATGTGCTGGTGCCAGAGCTCTGTGGAGGGGGACTTTCAGCTCTCTGCTCCAGAAATGGATGCATCTGCAAATGTGGACAAAACCCCTTGAGCTTTATTGTGCTGTACCGTGTAGCAAACAGGAGACCAAATGATTCAGATGACAATGGCTTTGTATAATTTCAGGTGACAAAATGATATTATGTATGTTTTTCCATGCAAATGTGAATGGGGTCACCTAGATTTTTATCTTCATAGGAATGAACTATATTCACAGAAAAGATTTGTTTCTTTTATCCCCTCTTTATAATAAAGACAGTTAAAAGCTGGACAAGCAAGTGAGGTTAAAATAACACCAAGGTGATTGGCAGTGCCCCGCTGCTGATCTCTCCTTTGAACATCTGCTGGCACCCTCAGGGGGGAATGGTTGGGATGGGAGTGGGTTTTGCTGACTCATTATTGTTTATTAACACCAAATTGAATATATTGGCAGTGGAGATGTCCCTGGGGAAGTGTCAGCTAGAAGAACTGGTGCTCCGCAGGTGTCCCTTATTTGTTTGTGATTAAAAATAAATAAATCTTCACACTGGAAAGGGGGGGTGGTGTGTGGAATCAGGATATGAGGCCTTGGGAAGAATAAAGGAAGAGTGCTCCTGCAGTGAGCCCTTGTTATTTTGAGGTACATTGAGGGAATTGCACCTGTGTTTCATATACCCCATATAGCAGAAGCTACAGGGTGGTGGGGAGGGAGGAGAGGCCAGGGGGAGTGCAGTCTGTCCTGGCGGTGTGCCTTGGCTGGTGCCATGTGCAGCCATGTGCCCTGCAGCACCATGCCAGGCTGCTGAGCCCCGCCACCAGCTACTGACCCCCAGCACCTACATCAGGGAGGGTTTAGAAATAAAGGTGAAAACAGATGGTCTGAAATTGGATTTGATATTATTATGAAGCAGTAGAGAACTAATCTTGCTATGACATGTTAAATACATTTTTTCATATATAACTTCTCATGCACAGAAGTTAAAATTTTCACAGCAAAGTGGAGCCACTGATCTGAAAGGGAGTTTGGATTCCAAGCACCTGGGATCTCAGTTTGTTTGAAACAGTGAACTTTTGACAGTACCTTATCTTTCTTGCCTCTCTTGCAGGAGTCACAAGATAATTCTCTCTTTCAGTTTATTTGACTGATTCAGTATAGTGGCTGGTTTATTGAGCACTGAGGTACTGACTGAGTTAAACTAGTAACAAACTTGTTTTCCCTCTTCTAAACTGGAAAGAAAAGCTAGGCGTGGACACACAGGGCTGCAATCTTGGAAAGATTTGGGACCCAGAACTGGTAGTGTCTACTCCCTAATTTGAGGCAATGTTTCCTTTTGATCAATTTTAAACATGGTTTTGGATTCCATATGTACACAAGTCATTGAAAGTAATTCATTTAGTGAATTAATACCATTTTGCAGTGTTCTTCTATGCCTTTTAAAAAGGACTTCCTTTTAATTCAAGCTGATTTTGGCATAAATATATTAAAATCACTATGGAAACTTTGCTTACTATTTGCTAATAAAATAAATTTTAAGATAATAAAGGTAAAATTCTGGTAGGTTATAAGTGTTTAAATAATGCTTATGTCGTGTGCCCTTGGAACATACAGTATATATTCTCACATACAGCACGATTTGGTTATGGATGAACATGTTTTATTGATTGCTATTCAAAGAGAATCAGGTCTATTGAAGATTAGCTAGGAATTAGAAGTGTGGATTAAGACTGATTTAAATCCAGGCTTTGTTCTAGTTATAATCCAAGATTAAAACTGTCCTGGAGAACAACGTGGTACTTACTCATGCTTGCTCTCCAGTTGTGTATATGACGTGGTGGGATTTGTAACTTTGGTCCCTGTGTTCCTGTGCAAGGCTTATCATCTTCGATGACTGGCAGGATAAATTGTTCTTGTATCATTTCTTTCAGCACATAAGTGTTGGTGGAGAGTGTTTGGTCCCCCAACTGGTACGCCATGGTACTTCTTAGCACCGCTTTGGGATAGTTTGTTCCCGGTGCCTGGGTTAGTATCCCAGTACCTGGGATAGTTGTTCTGTGTTTAGTACTCTCCTTTGAGTAGCTAGTTGGAGGCAGATCCTGGTTTAGAGCAGGAGGCAAGGTAGAAGGCTCTCAATGTTTTATTTTCCCCTAATTTGGAGCAAGCCTGGATCTTCTGATAATACGAAAGGAAATTGAGCCTCCTAGCTGTACCTATTTCTTTTTTTTTTGTTGTAGGTGATCAGAATTTGCCACAGATGAGTAGGCATGTGTTGTTCCCAACCTTCTGGCATGTTGAGGATAACTGAGAGGAACAAAGGGCAAAACTGCTTGCCTCATTACAGTCTAAAGTTTTAATTGATTTCTTAGTTTTTCAGTCAGCCTAGCACATACAGAATACAAAAACAATGCGTTGAAGCAATATACACAATTACCAGCCTAGAATTGCAAAGCATCTTCTACTTTGTGCTTTATTCAGCGTATCTTACTGGGGAATACACTGATATATGCTGAGGGAAAAGGAGTCTGAATTAAATTAACCAAAGAATGAATGATTTGCAAGCAGAGTAGCATCATTCTTCCAAGTTTCTAAAGGTTTTTTTAAAGCACAAATTAATTAGTCTCTCAGCCCCTCTGAGATAAAGATCCTTTTACCCAGGGCTGAGGCCAGGAGAGACAGTTACATCATTTAGTCTGACGCTGCCCTCAGTGTATGCCTGGCAAATGCTCTCTCAATGTCTTCTCACAGACAACCTAATGTAGCTTTTCCTAGTGGTCTTTAATAAGTTATTGAGGACTTATCTGAAAGAATTGGATGCTGCAGGGCAGATTGCTGGCTTTCAGATACTAGACCCTCCAGTGTGGTAAAGCACATTGTCATTCGTATGGGCATCTCATACAGTGCTTGGGGAGGATTAGTGCCTTGGACAGGGATCTGAAGCAGCTGCTTGGAGCTAGCCAGCAAGAAGGGATAAGAAGATGATGAGTCCTCAGCCCCATGTCTCTCCAGAGCTTAGGTATTCAGCCCAGACCTTCAGGGAAATGTTTCTTTCCATTTGAGTTCATAGCCTGCAGCCCTCTCCCAAAGACAGAACAAAGTGACTTTTCAATTTTAATTTTTTTTTATTTTTTTCCAAAATCCCAAGCAAATTTGTTGTCCTTTAAAGTAAAGGCAGGATTTAATTTCTCTTATCACCTGGAGGGATAGAGACTGACAGATTTCACTTTGTTGGAGAATATCTGGACTGCCAGGGAAGGAAAGGGAGCCTAGGTTTACTGCCAGTCCTCTTTGTCTCCCACCAAGTGGATAGCCAGTAATACTGCCTGGTGATCTCCTTTTCCTCTCTAATGAGCAGTGGAACATATGGGCTAGACTGATACCCAAGATAGGTGTTGAGCATTGTGCTCATGCAAAACCTGAGAGGCTTTAGTTGATGGTGGAACTCAAAAGTTGGTGAACTTGGAGGCATGTTGAGTGGTTCAGACCACTAACAAATTAACAGGATGATGTATTCTGTGTTTTCAGAGAGCTTGTGGAGTAGGTTACATTTTAGTAGAGATGAAAATGTATGAAATGAGTATTTTATATTTTGCTGTGAACTGACCCTCTTTGTTAGAAAGATGTAACAGAGTATTCTGTCAAATCACTTGCATAGAGAGCTTTCTGCAAGGTTTCAGTGATACAGGTTTCGTAAACCCTTAATTACTTCCAGTTTAACACTTACATGTTTTTAAAACATCAAACAAATAGTAGAAACAAAAAGTAGTAACATACAGAATATATTTGCAAAAAGTTAGTTTCTCCTAGACTTTTTCTTGAAATATTTTTCTAGGTTTTACCTATTGATATTGAAACATCATCAAAACTTACAGTACAAAGTCCTGGTAAATTACTTTTTAATCTTTTCTGTTCTTGCCAACTGTGAATCAGCTCTGTCATTTTCGCCAAGATAGCATTGTATTTCTTAAGTGACTACTCTAGCATCGTACCTACAAATTACTGCAGAAATCATGGAATAAATGAAAATTAAAATGTAGAAAAACATCCCCTGTAAGGAGGACACTTTTAACGTAACACATAGGACTGTGATATCAGGATATATTATACAAGGCTTGTCTTTACCTCTCTTGGGAATTAAAGTCACCACATTCTCAATAAAACCAGTTAAAGGACATTGAGGTGCTGGAGCGTGTCCAAAGAAGGGCAACAAAGCTGGGGAAGGGTGTAAAGCACAAAGCTTGCAAGGGTGTAAAGCACAAAGCTTGCAAGGGTGTCTGAGGGAACTGGGGTTGTTTAGTCTGGAGAAAAGGGGGCTGAGGGGAGACCTTATTGCCCTCTACAACTACCTGAGAGGAGGTTGTAGTAAGGTAGGTGTCAGTCCCTTCTCTCAAACAACAAGCAGTAGGGTGAGAGGAAATGGCTTCAAGTTGTGCCAGCGGAGGTTTAGATTGTATACTAGGAAAAATTTCTTCACTGAAAGGGTTGTCAAGCACTGGAATGGTTGCCCAGGGAAGCAGGGCAGCTTTTAAATACCATCCCTGGAGGTATTTAAAAGATGTGTAGAAGCAGTGCTTAGGGATATGGTTTAGTGGTGGACTTGGCAGTGCTAGGTTAATGGTGGACTTGATGATCTTAAAGGTCTTTTCCATCCTAAACAATTCTATGGTTCTATGATGAACTACATAGCAAAAATCTTAGCTATAGTAGTGGAGGTAGAGAAAGGAGGAGAGGTGGAGGTTTGTCTTAACCACAACTACATCTCCTAACCTGAGGAGAGTTTTGTTCCAGGTAAGGATGCCTTACAAAAGCATTTCTTAGTGTCTGAGCAAAGATGTCATAACTTTCAAAAGGTCCAGTATGATTTGGAAGTTGGAGTCATATATGCTGAACAATTTTAGCTCTTCTGAGTATCTCTTTGGATGTTAGTGGAGGTTAGGCTCCCTAGTACCTGTGTCACTTAAGATGAGAATAAGTCATCCTGTGTAAAATCTTAACCTTAATTTTCATTACTTTGACTGATACGTTTCACTCCCGTCCCTTTGAATAACTTTTTTAAACACTCTGTTGGTTGGAATGACTTTGAGGCTCTCTTCCAGTACCAGTCCCTTCTCTTCCTGCTTTCCCATTTGTTCCTCTGGGCAAGCAGGTGGTTCTTATAATTAAGAAACTGGGACTTTGGGGATTTGGGATAATTACATCATCACTTTTTGGGATGATGACAACTGATATTTCAGAAGCTTTCCAATTCTGAAAAGTCTATTAGCATTGTATCAAAAATTGGCATTTAATTATTTTTTTCCTTCTTCCTTTATTATTGTACCATTTGAATTATCATGTAATTATTCTGTAGTGTTCCAGAAGGGGCAAACTGTGTAATTCTTTCACTTTTGATAACTTAAATGATATTTGTGGCAAAATGGTTCTTATGGTTCTGTTGAAGTTTGCTGATCTCTACTGCTTATTCCCTTGCTGAATTCTGATACTAAAGAGTGGTGTGGTAGTAATATCAATACTGTTATAAGTGAAGGATGGCAACTTCAGAAGGTAAATGACCAACTGCAGTCAGTTAATTCCATAAGAAATTAAAAGTCGGGATTTAGAGTCTCTTAAAACTGTCATGATCTATAACAGCCTGTTTCTAAACAGATAGAGCTTCTTACTAAACATTCAGGTTTAACATTAGAGTTTTATGGAGGAGGGTTTCATACTTTTTTTCCTGACGTGTTTATCCCCCAACTATAAGTTGAAGACTTGTGCCGCTAGTTTTAACTACTTAATATGTGGCTTAAGGAAGTGTGTTCACATGAATCACTCCTGAAGAGAAACAAGAGAAACAGTGTCAGGGATATCTCAGTGAAATGTTATTTTCACACCTGATAGGTCTTTTACTGTTACAGTATTTGGGCATTGAAGTGACTTCTAATATACTGCTAACTGCTTTGTTATCACTTCAAAATGAATGTATCAAATTGGACTGCATCAAAACCAGCATGGTCGAGGGAGGTAATTCTGCCCCTCTGCTCCATTCTCATGAGACCTCACCAGGAGTGCTGTGTCCAGTTCTGGAGTCCCGAGCATAAGAAAGACATGGAGCTGTTGGAGAGAGTCCAGAGGAGGGCCACAAAGATGATCAGGGGGCTGGACACCTATTCTATGAAGACAGGCTGAGAGTGGTGGGGTTTTTCAGCCTGGAGAAGAGAAGGCTCTGGGGAGAGCTCATAGCAGCCTTTCGATACCTGAAATGGCTACAGGAAAGCTGGAGAAGGGCTTTTTACAAAGGCATGAAGTGATAGGATGAGGAGGAATGGTTTCAAACTGAAAGAGGGTAGATTTACCTTACATTTAATGGTCAAATCAGCCTCTGCACTGCAATTTTAGTTAGTTTTTAGCGTACTCTTTTTAGTTGTCTTTCTAGATGGCATATTTCAGATGAATTTGCTGTATGGAATCTCTTTGGGGAAATTAGAGGAGGAGGAGATTAGAATTGAATTGTTAATGCAAAAACATGCTTTGCTAAGTTACTAAGAGAACTACTTTTGGGATGCTTGTTGCTGCAGCACATATGGATATGTATGTATTGATCATGCACCAAGCAATTTTTTAGACTCTCCCTCCTTTTTCCATGAAAGAAAAAAAGAATATCTATTCATATATATGTATATCTAGTTTTTTCTTTTTGATTGCTTTACTTCCAACCTTAATTCTGTCACCCTTGGATAGCAGTGGTAGGGTTTTTTTCCTTTCAGTCCCTCGTTACACAGCTTAGCATAGATGCAATTTGAGTTAATTTTCAGTGAACAAGTACAGGCTACTTATTTCACACAAAAAGCACAGAATGAATCATCCTGCTTTCCTCTCTCTTCCTTTTTTCCTCAGTCTTCAGCATATTTCTATTGCCTGAAAAACAGCCTTGCTGTGAAGTTTTGCAGAAGTTCATTATATAATCTCCAAGCTTGGTTGCTGTCAGCATTCTGCAGTTAACTTGCAGTGGTTGCTTTTATTCTTCTCCAGTTTGCTGTGATAATGGTTTTCAGTACTGATAAGATACCACTTTTGTGATATCTTCTTTATTTATTTGGAACAACAAAAGGGATCATAACAGATGAAGTTGTCAGGTTGTCGGGGTTCAAACTATGTGGCAGGTAAAGCCCATCACTATATTTGCTTGACCCAATGACAGTGAAGTAAAGCATAGTAACACACTTTTTTTAAAAAAAAAACCCACCACTTTTGGTGTTTCCCTTACATTAAAAGAAAATTTCCCTTCTCCTCTCCTGGGAAATTGCTGTGTGTAGCTCTAGTGTGAAGGATTTTATGCATTTGATTACATTGATTAGTTAAGCGGAATTCATGTCCACAGCAGGAATCTGTTTTTCATCTTTGTTGTTCATCACTGTCAATTTTACCTAATTAAAATTCCCTCCATTTTTAAAGACGGTGTCAAATCACTGATTTTACTGTGAACATTTGCTTGAATCACCACTCTTTATTTACCTTTGAGATTTAACTATTGTTGCATGCAATAATGTTAATAGTCAGTAATAACCTAAGAAAATAATGAAACTTGGAACTTCTCCAGGTTTAAACAGTATCAAAACACCCAAATTATAAATCTTTATGCTTTTGAGATGTCTTTGCAGTTTACTTTGTGCTTAAATATGTTGGAGGTACTTCCTGTTTGTTTAGGCTAGTACGTAATTCTTACCTTCATAAATCAAGGCACGATGTTCTAGTATTGCATTTCATCCTGTCAGTCCTGCATCCTGGTTGCTTCCCTCACATCAGCATTTGTGCCCTTGAGAGAAGTAACTACCACAGTTGCTGATGTTGCCCCCTTTCCAGTTGTCTGCTCCCTTGAAATAACCCCAGTTGCCTTACTGTCTTCTGAACTGTTTCATGTCCCATTAAAAAATAAAATAAAATAGTAGTCTAGCACGCCGGTGTATTGAAAAAAGTAATCAATTTTTATGTGTCTCTCAAAATTTTTGGTAAAATGTGTGAGCAGAGTGAGAATTACCTGGAAGATGATGTCGGCTGTTTTTTTAACTAAGGAATCACAAAATCACAGAATGTTAGGCGTTGGAAGGGACCTCTAAAGATCATCTAGTCCAACCCCCCTGCCAGAGCAGGACAACCTGGAGCAGGTCACACAGGAACGCATCCAGTCAGGTTTTGAATGTCTCCAGAGAAGGAGACTCCACAGCCTTTCTGGGCAGCCTCTTCCAGTAAATTTTTTCAGTGTGTTTTTTTTTTTTTAAAAAAACAACAAACCCACAACAGTGACTATAATCTAAACTATGATTAATAACAAACTAAGCATGAAAGAATACTGTGCACCAGCACAAAATCTTTGTGATGAATATAATGTTCATATTGCAGCGTTATCCCCTAGTTTATGGTAATTATTAAATTTCAAAGTGTCTGAAAGAGGAGATAGAGCAACTGTGTTTCTAATGAACCTGTAATGAGTTCTAAGGCTGGGTAACCATGCGAAGTTGAGGGATTTGCATAATAATTATTATAACTGGACTAAAACTACACAGCTAGAAAGCTCTTTTCTAGAAGAAATGAGAATTGTCTTAGAATTCAGTGAAAACTCGTTTTTTGTAGCCTGGCCAGCAATACCACAATTATAACTAAGGAAAAAGAACTATAAGGAAGATGAAGTGATGGCCCTTCACTTATGCATGTGTAAAAGTGTGCCTGAAAGCAATGAATTTTATCAACTGTATTGTTACAAAGAAATAAATTTGAATTTTATACTAATTAGATCCCCTTCAGCTGATACTGGGATGCAGAAGAATTGAATAACTGAGAAGTGCAGAGTGTAGGTAAAAACCTCCCCAGCACCCTTACACACCGATAAACTGAGGCAAACCTTTTTTAGTATGAAGATCACCAATAGAGAGGTTCTTTAGTTTCAATTACAGGACGAAGGTCTTTGCTTAGCTTTGAGATGTTGCATGCTAACGTTGGTGGGTTTCTTTGTTTTGTTCAGTTTTACTTTCTACTTAGGTTTCTTACAGTGGACAGTGAATGATCCAAATCTGCATTTATTGACTTTCTGCAACATAGAAAGAAAAAGCTCACAATTTGTATCTTGACTAGGACTAGAGGATTCCGAGGGCTCTAAAACAGTGAGTTGGAAAATCCGATTTTCTTACAATACTGACTTTGAATTTATATTTCAAAAATACAGTTGTATATTTTTCCAGGCAGCCAATGTTTTACAACAAAATGACTGCATCTCTGTGCTGCCTGTCTTGGTTTATTCTGTCAGGACACATTTTTCATTTTGTGAAAGTGTAGCATTTTCTTGCAGGTGTTGAAGGGCAGCATTAAAATGAATCCTGTTTCATCTCCAAATGGTATGATTGGAGAACACTTGGTACCCAGTATTATGCTTGTGATTCAAAGCACTGTGCTGGCCTAACCATTTGCAATCACAAATGTGACTGCAAAAATAAAGCTCTTACTATTCTTCTCTTGGATTTTCTTTCTCCTCTGCTTCATCATGTGGTCGGTTCATGCTGCTTGGCCTCATCTCACAGCTGGTTTGGTTTCCTTTCTGCCAAGATCCTTTCTGCTCTGGTTTTCCCTTAGCACTCGCTACTGGTAAACCCACAAACTTTGTGACTTCGCTGACCTGATTACGTTTCCCCAGGCCCATGTTCCTTATTTTCTGTAGCTCTCTTCCTCCTGATCTTGCAACCACTTGTGCGTGTCCTCATTTTTCTGTTCTGACCCTGGTTTGGCTTGGTTGGATGTGAGGTGCACTGACAGTGCAGTCAGTTCCTAGGGAAAGTTGGCATACAATGAGGGAATGTTGCTGAGGTTTAACCCCACCCCAAGAATCCCCCCAGAATTGCAAGGATGGATAGGAGTCATCTACAATTCAGTTGTAGGCCTCTTACAGAGTGAGCTCCTTGTGAAGGGGTGGTTGGACAAATAGTAGGAGTAGGTCAGTCATTACCCAGAAGTCCCAGAAAGGGTTCTTGTGTCTTAGGTTTATTCTAATACCAGTATTGGCTTAAAAAAAAAATTAAATAGGTGAGGGAGGGAGAGTGAGAGTGGGGAGAAAAATCCAAAGAGATCCAGCTTTGGTATAGTGAATGTTGTCCAGCAGTGCAGGGATGATCACTGACAGGTTATAATAGTGTGTGAAATCAGGTGGTTCCTCACCAGCTGTAGCAGGTATTGACACATTTCATTCACTTGCTTTGCCTCCCAGAGGTATATAAGTCAGGCCTCTCCATTTCTTTTTCCTGTGCCCTAGATGTGAATGTACCATGGTGATCCATTATTCTTACGCTGGTGAAGGATTGAGGACAGCAGCTACCTACAGTGCTCAGAGCAGTTTGTGTGTCTGCGATCAGCAAAACCAACCTGCTCACCTCAGCCTCCGGTTGCAGGCTAATGAGATAGTTCATCTCAGTGAGACATGTCTGCTGTCCTCCATGTGGTCTTGTTGTCATGGTCAATCTGTTGCAAAGACGCAAATTTCATTTTCTGATCCACCATCTCCAGCCAGAAATCTTGAGGTCTAATGGGGTCAATGTTACATACAGAGTCAGAAAGCACATGGGTTAGCCTGTGCTTATCCCGATCTTGTGGCTCTAGGACTATATAGAGGCAGTTGTCATTTCCTTAAAACCTGGAATTCCTGAAGTGAGATCTTTGGATTTATGAAGTTTCTTTTTTGGAAACTCTTTCCTGTGTTCTGAGTCTGGAGCATCCCGAGTCCAGACGAGGTGATTCGAACTCACAAAAATATTCAACTCGGGTTGATGTACCTCTACTGCTGAGCTAAGCTTCTCTGCTAGTAGTGTCCAGAACAGTGAATGACTTGACTAGGAAGAGAAAATCTAATTGATAAACTTATTTTCTTGAAGAATAATCTGGCTTCTTTAAAACAGCCTTGCTTTTGAGTCGCTACTGTGATATTTGTGTGCATGTTTGTACTCTAAAAACATCTTTCATTTCTGCAAAATGTGATCTCTAACAAGCTTTATCAAATAGGCCACGCTTAAGTGTAAATTCAAGAATATTTTGAGATGAAAATGGATATGTTTTCTACAAGTAAGTGGTAGTGTTTTGAAGATGCTTATCACAGTTTTTAGTTTATCTCAATTGAAAACAAGAGATTAGCAAGCAATGATTTTTGTCCCTAATTCCCATATCAAAGCTCTTTGTGTTAACTAGATAAAAAGCATTCTGAGGCAATGTGTGCAAAGTCTTGTTTATTAGCAAGAAGGATAAAGTTATCCTCACTTGACCTGAAATTTTTTCTTTGTTTTGTGCTTTTTCTGGATGCTTCTAAAGCATTGATATGGAAAAATGATTTCTATTTGAAATGCGCTAGCATAATTTTATCTTCATGTTTTGTATTGTATCACTTAATTTAAAACAGATCTGTAAGAACTAAATGTTATATTAATAAAATAATGCTTTTCTTTCAAAAAACATTAATGCTACTGAGATTCATACATTTTCAAGTTTCTTCAGAGAACAGTATTATTCAGTAAAGAAACTTGTGACTTTCTGCTTAAAATTACTGTAAACAGAAGCCCATCTGTGACTACTTGTATGAGTGTAGCATTAAGGATATTATACAAGAAGACCATTGTCATAGCTTTGCCATCTCATTTGAACCCATTCTGTGTATCCCAGTTAAGCCCCAGAACCACTATGTTTTGTATTTGACTTCCCCTTCCGTACAGGTTGTCATTAAGAGGAGTTCAACCCTCTGACCCCTTGCTCTATCCTTGTTACATCTTCCTGTGCCAGTTACCTACTGTGAACCGTGAATGCTCATCAGGAGTTGAAGCAGTAGGCTTCCAGACTCTGTCTGGGAGTTTTATGCAGGTGGACAAAGGAGCTGTGATTGAGGCAAAGAGATTTTTGCTTCTTTTTTTTTTCTGGTGGCAGTACTGTGAGCACTATCTATTTGAACTCCTTGATTCAATCTGCAATGCCTCACCCCTGCAGTAATTTGTTCTGGTGTTCTCTATGTCAAATCTGATACAATCTTCATGGAAGAGATGAGAGAGTCCTTTTAAATCCTGGAATGAAAAGATTTTGTTTCTTTAGGAATTCAGAGGTTTGTTCCTTGTTCCTGACAACAACTTTAAATGGATGCTGTCTTTAATTGTCATTATTTTTATGTAATATGCTGATGTTTTGGGGCTATTTTCAAGCAGAGCTTTGGTAAGATCACTGAATGGTAGGGGAGGTTGTTGAACTCAAAATCCATCATTATTGGAGAAAAGGTTTAATTTATCAGGAAAAGCAACTAAAGGGAGGTCTTGGAGTTGTAGTTTTGCTCCCCAAGAGCTGGAAGTGCTGAGAGGTGCTGATCTCAGCAGGTGATCAGGAAAAAGGATTCAAAGCATAACACCATCAGTGAGAGAATTAGTAACTGAACTTACTAAAAATGAAGGTGAGGGTGAGTGACAGAATAAGTGATTTCTTCTGTACTTCTCTAAGTGTGCACATGTCTCCCCTGGAAGGAGGGAGCGGAGGTTCTGTCTCTTAGAAGGAATATCACACCTAGATAACATAGAAGTGCTTGAAACTTGTGTCTCAAACTTGATTTGAGGGTTTTGTGAAAGATTTTGGTGATTTTAAGGTAAGTCAGTTGTGAGGATGTTTGCTTCTGCTAAGGTGGGTCACCCCTGCTCTTTGTGTTTTGTGTTGCTTGGATTCTTGAGGGTATTCTGTTTTTCTTTTGTCAGGGTTTAACGGTTAATTTCAGCAAGTGCAGTTACTTAGAAGAGACTTAACTGAAAGTGAAATTACTAAAAGAAAATTGGTTCTGTCCTTTATCTCTTTGTTCCACTGATAAATCAGTAAATACTTCAAGATAGCTAAAGCTGATCAGAACAGAAGTAAGTTTTTCAAGGGCCTTTTTGAGGGATCTCTTAATTTTTTGGTTAGTTCTACTAGAAGGTCTGAAAACATTGTGTTTGGGGATGGAAGAATTTCCATTAAAATTTTAAGGGGCATGTGAAAAATGATAGCAATGGGAAGAAATATGAACAAACTGGTTGAACTGAAATATCATTTGACTTTTGCTTGGATTGGGTGTTCCATATTATGCCCTATGGAAAATACCTTGCCTGTGATGAGTTGTGCTGATGCAGCATTGGAGACAGCTGTTCACGCTGAGATTGGCCTTTGTATGTGTTGGCCATTTAAGTATGTGAGGTGATAGTAGTGTTGAGCTATAATGGGATTTTGCTGAAAGTATTTATATTGACTGTTCTGTCAGAGACCCTAATGTCCATGCAGAACAGTCAGTGAAGTTTGTGTAGTGCCAGGGAATTTTCCCATTTCTGTTTTGCTGTCTTCCCCCTTGTCTTCCAACAGCTATCTGTCAGATCCAAAATGAAGCACGCTGGTACCTCCTAACTCCTTTCTCTGCATCAGTTCCTGTGCTATCATATGCCTTGATGTGCCTCCTTCCCCAAAGGCTTCCTTCCCTACTATCCCACCCTAGCTGCAAATGTTCTGTGTGTGGTTCCTGGGTGAAGGTGAATGCTGACACTAACGCTATAGGGACATAGGCAGTTGATGCAGATATTTAAAGCTGTGACTGCAGATAGATGAAATACCTTTGTTAACAGTCTTTTGAAGAAGGGTGAATGGAAGTGGAAAAAAAAAATGTGGAAAAAAGCAAGTCAGAAGCAAAGCCCTGCTGAGAAGATGAGAGGAGTGAGATTTGTTTCTGTGGTATGTACCAGCTGATTAACTTTTTGCTTTGACCTCTGCAAGTTACAGTCTCCATTTGAGGAGAGTTTGCGAGCCCCCTTGGTAGGCACTGTCAATCACAATCGGTTGGCAGATCTGTCACCTCAGGTGTCTTACTGCCCACGAGCTGTTATTGTGTTTCAGGTCTCCTTTGGTGAGGGGGTTGTATCCCTATGCAGGAGGCTGGAAAGAAATTTCCCTGAACACCAGCTGTTTGGCCAGACTCTTCTCAGTAGTGCCCGGCAATGGGCACGAACTGAAACATAGAGGAAAAAATTATTTACTTTGAGGGCAACAGCACTGGCTGCCCAGAGAGGTTGTGGAGTCTCCTTCTCTGGAGATTCTCAAAACCCACATGGACGTGATCCTGTGAAACTTGCTGTAGTTGAACCTGCTTTAGCAGGGGTGTTGGACTAGATAATCTCCAGAAGTCCCTTCCAAACCCTAGCATCTATGATTCTAAGATTTCTGGTATTGAAGTTATCCCTACTGAGCTTCTGAATCATTCTGGTCCTTCAGGTGATGTGATGATCCAGCCCATGACCTGTGCATTGACAGGATGCAGTGTATCCTCTTTTACAGCTGAGGGGTGGGATTTGGTTTCACCTTGGTAATGCTTTTAGAAATGAAACACCAGAAATCACCTTAATTTTGGTTCTGTGTTTAATAGACTTTGTGTGTCTATTGAAGCAGTGTGCAATTTGGACCAACAAACTGAGCAGTTGGATGCTTGGATTCAACTCCTGTCTCTGCTTCATATTCTCTCAGCTGATGCTGGCACAGTACACATATTTCTGAGTCTGTTCATGCAATTGTGAAATGGTGAAACTCTCCATGAGGAACATCACTTAGTTTTTGGGATCCAGCAGTAAATGGTGGTTGTTTAAAGGCAGGACGCTGTGCGGTTTCTTGGAACTGGAACTTCATCATGGAGGAGGTAACATGCAGCTGTCATCTGCAGGCTGCTGAGTAGGGATTGACTGATCCTGGGTACCCTGACAGCTGCTCTCTTTTTGCCAGGACATAATGCCTAAAGGGGTCTTCTATTAACTATCCTGGCCAGTCCAGAAGATGTTTCTTCCACTTGCTGTTTTAGGCAAAAAAGATAATCCTTGCTTTGTTTCAGCAGTTGCAGTGGACAAAGCACACTTAGAGGAAGCTGAGATTTGCCCTTAAATACAGTCCAGACATACAAGCTGTCACTTTACGCTGAAGCTCCTTGATCTGAAATAGTTGTGGTTCCCATCAGCTGGAATTCCCATTGTGGTAGTCAAAGTACATTGCTGCCTCTGTGCTTTTTTAAGAAGTTTTTTCCTGAAATAGACTTTTTTGGACAGTGAAGGATTTTTTTTCACTATTGTCCATCTGGTCCCTTCCTCCACATCTGGAATGCCATGATTACCCAATCCACAGCACCAGATATAATTTAGGAGTCTTAAAAAACCAGCAGAAGTTTGTGGAAAGGATTTATAGCCTATTAGGGTGCCTGTATATTTTTCCTTTGCCTAAAGAACCTTTACATTATTGTGTTGTTTCTGAGGATGAAATTGCTCTCAGGGAAAACTGAAGTCCTTCATAAAAATGTACTCGTGAGTAGCATTCCTTTCTAAAAAATCACTGTAAATAAAAGAAGTAAACACTGAAACTGCAGAGTCTATTTCTTGAATAGTTTTGGTGAAAAGAAATATTCTTCAAATAATTGACAAAGTAGGATAATTACTATTATTTTTGTTATAAATGGATGAGTTATATCTGTGTTGTATTTCCCATGCCCCAGTAAAAATTAGCTTACATTAACACCTTTCAGAACTGATGAAGTCTCAAAAGAGTAGAAATCAAATACGAGAAATCCAGCGTCATTTAATGCCTTTCTTGATAATTTCTTAGCTAAGGAGGCCAGGAGATAAAAGGTTAATATTCTTACTAGACTACAAGTTGATTTTTATGGCAGGGTGACAGAAACCCTTATGCAAGGGTTTTTTTTCCTTCTCCTTCATTTTGTCTGCCCCTCTGCTCCTCCTTGCACCATGCAAGCTCGGCAGGTCTGTCCTGCCATCTGAATCTCGGTAAGTCATTATATGCCTGGCTGGCTGCAGAAGGCTGGCGTGTCCCGGGTGCTCAGGGCACTGGGTCAGAAGGTGGCACTGTTCACCCTCTGTAGGGCTCAAGTCCGGCCAGGGTGCTCTGAGCTGGAGACTGTCCCCTGGGGTGTCTGCTGCATAGTATGCTCCTGGCCTTGAATCTTCACAAACAAGAAATTCCCATGTTCCAGATAGGAAATGGATGATTACAGTAGTAACTGAAGGCAGAATGGAAGAAGTTTAGAGGAGAGGTCCTCAAACCATAGAGAGTGGATTTTAAGAAACTGTCAAGAAGCCCAGAGGAAGGGGTGGTAACTTCAAGCAGTGGGAGTTGAAGTGTCAGAGTTTTCTGAGATGACCATACCTGGCTCCCTGATGCCAATTTGACCAGTTCAGCTGACCAATAACTCTTACAGATCATCTGATTTAGTGGGAGAACAAGTGTTCAAAACTCTGTTAAAAAAAATTTATAAAAGCATCAGTATGTTAATGCTTTTCAAAGAACTGTCTCAATGTCACAGAACTTCCCACAAGAACACATTTTGATCAAAGATGCAATGCCAGAAATCAAAGTTAGGCAGCTGTATTTTCCTTTGCTGACATGCTCCACTTTTAGTGAAGCAGTGCTTGCTTCCAGCTGCTGATTGCAGTGGTTTGCCCTGTTTAAATATCTCCTGGTGAAGACCAAGGAGAATGAAACTATTAAAAAAAATCTGAGGTTCCCTGGGATCATTTGAAATGAATCATTATTAAGCAATTCTGCCTCACAACTTTTTAGAAAGTGAGTATTTAATTGCTACTACTCAAATGCATTTTCTTAGGGAATGGTTCCCCTTTGGACATCTCCTTTCTTTTTGGGTAATTAGTTTTAAAAATGCTGAAAATTAGAATAATGCACAATTAAGAATAACAGTTACACCTCTCATTAGGGAAGTGATAGCAGACTGACAGTCTCATGTGACACATAGGGAAAGCAGAGAGAAGCTTTTTTTCCTGCCTCTGTGCTTGCCCTGACTCTGAGTGGATGCATCTTGAAAAGTCTGACACAAATTCCTGTACGTTTCTGCATCTGTATATAATAAAGAGGAACTTCCAGAAAACCAACTATATCTTGGGCTGCATCAAAAGAAGTGTGACCAGCAGGTCAAGGGAAGTGATTCTCACCCTCTACTCCACTCTCATGAGACCCCACCTGGAGTGCTGTGTCCAGTTTTGGAGTCCCCAGCATAAGCAGGACATGGAGCTGTTGGCCCGAGTCCAGAGGAGGGCCACGAAGATGATCAGAGGACTGCAGCATCTCTCCCATGAAGACAGGCTGAGAGAGTTAGATTTAGATTGGATATCAGGAAGAAATTCTTTCCTGTGCATATGATGAGACACTGGCACAGGTTGCCCAGAGAAGCTGTGGCTGTCCCCTCCCTAGCAGTGTTCAAAGCCAGGTTGGATGGGGCTTTGAGCAACCTGGTCTAGTGGGAGGTGTCCCTGCCCATGGCAAGAGGGTTGAAACTAGATGGTTTTTAAGGTCCCTTCCAACCCAAACCATTCTATGATTCTATAGCCAGAAATCTCTACACACCACCCCTGCCCTCCCCCCGTCCCCTGTTCTCCCCAAATAAAATATTTGCCAGTTTCTTTGCCTCTTTAATGGATAAATGATGTGGTGGAAGAAACATTAGCCATCAAGAACCTGATGATAAAGAACAGTAAATTGAAATTAACAGCTGTAATTGAAATAAGGAAATAAAATAACTCATGAGTTGATTTTACAAAATTTAGAGAATTCAAATTCAGCTGAATCGTCCTTTAAGGGCAGAATATTCTTCACAGTAGATCCTGTTGAATCTTGCTTCCCTGCCTCTGAAAATTCATGTGTCCTTGTAATCTAATCCTTCTAAGGGTAATCTAAGCCTTCCTGTGCTACTAAATAGTTAGATATAATAAGCAGTCTATTGATTTGTGTTATTCTACCTGGTTTCAGAAGCACTTACTATACCAAATAGCTTTTACTTTGCTGGGCACTCTGGCTCATCTGTTTTTGCTGCTGACTTTTTCATGCAATAGTAAGCATCTTATAGTGCTTAAATTCTGAAATATGCCTTTTGTTTGTTTGTATTCTGACAATATATTAATTTTCTTTCAATTTGTGTGTTTTCTGATCTTTCCTGTGTTACTGTCTTCTGTATAAAGCATTTTTCACCCAGCTGAGTATTCGTAAGTCCTTGCCAGCTATTTATAATTCACTGAAAGCCTATTCCCTGTTTCACACAGCAGTTTGCATTGCAGGTAGAGTAGAATCTGTTATGTATCTGTGTGCTGTTTTCTCCCAAAAAGCATGCTTAGTGTCTCATATAGGCAACTCCTTTCATTCTCACCACTTCATCCACCAAGAGTTTACAGCTATTTAGCTGGTCATGTTTGTGGACCTGGAAGCAGTTCACAGAGGTACTTGACTCAAGCATCCAAATTAGTTTTCCAGTATCTTATCTTTTTTTAAAAAATACCTTTCTACGTGGTTCTGCATATATCACAGTCATTTCTTACAGGGCTTGTCAGAAACTTCGGTGAGTTCAACCCCTATAAATCCAGCTGAATGGGAGTATGCATGGTACAAATAAAGTAATTATAAATATTAATTATTAAATCCTCCTCTGCGTCACAGCTGTATCTATCTTAGTGTATGAGGAGTGACCATTTTTATGCAGTTGATCATGAAACCTGTCCATTGACTGATTTCTTTTGTGTAATCTGAAATCCCATAATTTGGTTTAAGATTACATAATTTTTGAGATCACCTAGCTGTTATTTCAAGTATGTTTGTGCAGAGAATAATGATGCATTATGAGTTAGCATTTACAGAATAAGGAGCTTTACAAGACAGTTATTTTTCTGAAAGTTCAGAAGCTCACCAGAAAATGATCTAATGAATAAATCTTAAGATCATCTTTGGCTGGGCAGAAATATGTGCTGTGCTGACTTAATGGCTTGATAAGACTGACCTGAATTAATTAGAGTGATTAGACCAATCAACTGACTTGACCAAAATTATATTCTTTGGCCCTTTCTTTTATTTTTATGTGATATCCTTTGGCTTCATCAGAGTTGTAGGATACCATGCTTCTGCAGTTTCATCCAAAGATGCTGTATGTGGTCTCTGGAAGTTCCTTCAGTTCATTAGCTACTTCCATAGTTGTGTGTGTGTGTGTATACATATACGTATGCTGTTTGCCCAAAAGGTTAGTCCTACAGTACTTGTTACTGGGAACTCCCTGCCTTAATTTGTTCTGGGCATCTTCTCATCATTATTAAACTGTGACTTTTTGGTCTGTGGCTGTGGACTTGATTGTACTAGGTTTATCTCTGTGGTAGAGACTAAATAGCTTTTCTTAGTTGCATTTTCATGTAAGCAATATATTCTATGTTAAATTCCCAGATCCTCCAAGTCTTCCTCATACTCACCTGTTCTTTTAATTTGGAAGGAGAAGAAAGTGTCTCTATGGGGTTCTGAGGATTTACAGACCTCCTGCAAGTTAATTTTGCCCCTACTTTATTTTAGAACAGGCCAGTATTGCTTATCACACATTGGGGCGTATAGCATCAGACCACACTGGTGTGAGCTGAGTAATTCTGGTTTCTCCCAGAAGTGAAACCAGACTGCTTTGAGAGAACTTAACCTAAGAAGGGAGAGGATTTCCTAGAATTTTAATCGTACCCCTTATGTTTTCACCCAAACTAATGTGCTTTAGAGCTGTGCTAATTGACCTGATGTTCTGGTTTTAGATTCGTGGTAGTAACCCTCAGAGCTAATTTACACAACGTGCTTTGAACTGAACTTGGTAATGCAAATATAATGTCCTATTAGCAAACTATGAATGGTTCCTACTGGGATTTGTACAATGATTCTGAGCTCATTATTACTGTCATTCAATACTGTGGATGAGTAGAGGAAAAATAATTACACAAAGTAGTACTTTAAATCCCAAAAGGAATGTAAAATCAACAAAGTTGAAACCCAGAAGTCTTAACTTGTGTTTAATGTATACACTCTGTGGAAAGGAAGGAGGAAGTATGGCTATGTGTTAAGCACTCAGCATAGCTGCTCAGCCTAATCGAATGGAAAAATTGATACCCAGTAAGTCTTGTATTTCCCTCAAATGATTCCATATTTCTCCAAACTTAAGACTTATAATGTTACATGGAAAATGGTGCAAGAAGTATTTACTTCTAATCCTCCTTTAAATATAAGTCATCTTCCAAAAGTGTTGCTTGGGGATTTAGCTGTGTGACTCCTACTGATACCACTGGAAGTTTCACGGCTAAAATGCACAAACAGCACTTTGAAAGAGCCTCTTGCAGTCCAGCACTGTGGAAGGATTGCTGTGTGAGCATTTCTCATTTCTACAACGTAAGTGGTGTGAGCAGCAATATCTATGGGAGAGCTTAAAGTTCAGAAAACTGTTGAATGTTCCTTAACTTTGCATAAACATACAGGCTGGTACAAATCTACTTCTATATTAGGGAGTGTTTTAATTGTATGGAGATCGATGAGCGTGATGAGCCAGTCCAATGT
>VZRW01007799.1:0-13883 GCA_013398125.1 Aegotheles bennettii | reverse complement strand
GCTTGGGGTGTCAGTTGACAGCCAGCTGAATGTGAGCCAGCAGTGTGCCCAGGTGGCCAAGAAGGCTGACAGCATCCTGGCTTGTGTCAGGAGTAGTGTGGCCAGCAGGACTAGGGAAGTGATTGTCCCCTTGTATTCAGCCCTGGTGAGGCCGCACCTTGAATACTGTGTTCAGTTTTGGACTCTGCATATGAAAAGGATGTTGAGGGGCTGGAGTGTGTCCAGAGAGGGCAACAAGGCTGGTGAAGGGTCTAGAGCACAGGTCTTACGAGGAGAGGGTGAGGAAACAGGAGTTGTTCAGTCTGCAGGAAAGAAGCTGAGGGGAGACCTTATCACTCTCTACAACTACCTGAGAGGAGGCTGTAGCCAGGTCTACAGTGTTGGTCTCTTCTCCTAGGTAACAAGAAATAGTACAAGGGGAAATGGCTTCACGTTGTGCCAAGGGAGGTTTATATTGGATACAAGAAATAGTACAAGGGGAAATGGCTTCATGTTGTGCCAAGGGAGGTTTAGATTGGATATTAGGAAAAATTTCTTCACGGAAAGGGTTGTCCAGCATTGGAACAGGCTGCCCAGGGAAATGGTGGAGTCACCATCCCTGGAGGTATTTAAAAAATGCGTAGATGTGGTGCTTACAGGCATGGTTTAGCAGTGGACCTAGCAGTGCTAGGTTAACTGTTGGACTTGATGGTTGTAAAGGTCTTTTCCAACCCAAACGATTCTATGATCTAAGAGGGTATAAATTGGTAAAGAAGTCCTGCAGTGTAAAAAAAAATGTAAATACTAATTAAACAGTAACTCAACAATTAGTTTGATTTATTCTAAGAAAATAATTGATTTCTAACTGCTATTATGTTTCTCTTTTCTTTTTAGAATGACAGAAGAAACAGTGACTCCTCCAGATAAAAGGGACACCTGTCAAAGCAAAACGGAGTCATGTTCATTTTATTTTCCAAATACTCCATATAGTAGATCCTTTTGTTTTCAGGTGAAAGCTGAAAATGTTTTGGGTAAAGCCTTATCAGATTGTGTTCCTATGCCTTTGGAAAAAATAGGTAATTAAAATAAAGCAGTGTATGTTGAACTGACTGCACCCTCCCCAGTTCTTTTTCCCTCCCCATAGTATATAGGTTAGAGAACTCTGAAACAAGCCGTGTAATCAAAGTTGGCTTACATAGAAGAAAACAAGGTAAAAAAAAATTTCAGTATAGTAGTTTTGAAACTATTATTTAGGTTTCATTTGGTTTAAAATTGGTTTCAGTTTTGAAGTGTCATCTGATTTTAATTGTATAGCTGCAATTACCTTTAGGGTTTAATAAAATGTTTTGTTGTTCCCAAAATATCGAAACTTGGGTGTATCTACCTTAGTTGAAGCAAGTCTTTTGTTATGTTTTAATTGATGGCCTTTTCATGTAAAATTCTTCAAACTGCTTGGTGGTACACAGCAATTTTCAGCCATTTCTTGGTCTTACTGAGAGGTGGTGAAAAATGGTAGCGTGAAATGTCTAACTAAAACAATATATTTTTAAACTAATTATGATGTATCCAATATAAATTACTAAGTTGTCATTTTTTACAAGTAAAGACTACATACTAAAACTTTTTGGCAAACTAAGGGTACTTGGACTGTACTTTTTTATTTTTGAACGGTAGATATCAGTGCAATATCTGGCTGTAAATGAATAGTGATATTATAATTTATCTAGGTCTGCCCATCATTTACCGAACTTTCTGCTTAGGAATGTTAAAATACTACCTGTTCTGCAATTACCAGGCTCAGTAGTAATATTTGTCTCCAGCCTTACTCTCCTTTACTCCCTGTGTTCAGATCTGCTGCGAATCCTGATTGATTTCCACATCGTCTGTACCAACCATCACTTAGTGATAGTCCATTCTTTTCCCATTGTCTCCTTCACCCTTCTCTCCCCCTCACATCCTTTTCAAGTGAATTCTTCTCTCATCTGCAGTTTGAACTTGACTTTGGCATCCTAGCTTTGATTTGTTTCTTTCCTTTGCTATTGTTGTTAAGTAGTATTCAGTGCTGGTGTGAATGAAAGAAATCTGCACATCTGTTTGAGAGCGGGTTTGTCAGCATTAAATCAGTTATATATGGAATCTCTCTTATAGATAGCTTCCCATATGTAGAGTTACGCCTATAAAATAGTTGTGAATACTCTGATAGGATGTACATTGTGGGGATAATAATTAAACTTCTTGGAACACACATAGGTGGAACAGTTCTGAACTTTTATAGAAGACTTTTCCCCTGTTAATGTTTTTCTTTTTCCATTCTAGAGAAATTTAAACCTCTTGAAAAAGTTTCAGTTAGAAAAATCATTGGTGTAAAGCGGTTGCTTACAGTAACCTGGAAGATGCCTGAGAAGATTATCCCTTCACAAGGTTCAATTTGCCAGGTTCGATACAGAAACTTGTATTCAAACTCTTCGGTAAGCTACATAAATTTTCTTCTGAATGTTAGCTTCTTTGTGAGTATTTTCTTAATGTTATAAAAGGCTAAATTGAAAAAAGGCAGCAAGTAGTCAGAAATAATGATTAAAACTTTGCTGTTTTAGTGGAGCATAATTAGGTATGCATGTTCTTCAGAACATATTTTTGTTGTCTAGGATTAATTGGTTTTGACCTTTTTGGTAAATGTCTGTTTTGTACATACCATACTTCTGAATATATTTCTGGAGAGGCTAAGGGATGACCTTAGCCTAAGGGATTGCACACACAGTCAAAATATTCTATTTTCTTGTCACATTCTGGTGTTGAAAACAGCATTTGCTCTCAACCACAGTAGCTGAATCAGTTTAAGATGTACTAATGGTACTTTAGTTTCCAAGAGAATTAAAGTTTAAATTTTGAAAGATGGAAAATAAGGGAAGTTAGCTTTCTGAGTTTGTCTTTCTGACATTTAAATGGAACGGTTATAGAAAAAAAACAGTATTTAGTCATTTGCTTCTTTCAGACGGCCTATTCAAATGCTCCTCAGTATGGAAGTGATTCTCTTTTCAGTCTTACTGTTTCATCTTCCAGATTTAAGAATGGGCCAGGTTGCTTGGCTTGTTTTTTTTAAGTTCATTATACTGAGATATCTGCCTTAATCTTACTTTTTTATATATTAAATGTATAATTCTGGGAGAGAAGAAGTTATCAGGGTAACAGTAGTCTTCAGAGCTTTAAAAAAGTTCATTATAATAAAGATGTTTCTAGTTAGCATCCTCTTCACGTTCTCATGGCAGGAATCCTTACTGTAGAAATTGCATATAATTGTTGGATTCAGGATATAGTATTTGGGATGATCTGATGGGCAGAATGGCTCAGGTCCACCTAGAATATTAGAAACTGAACTAATATTTATTTAGAAGACCTGTTCAAGATGACAGGAGTCAAGACACAGGTGTCCTTGTGATGCTCATATGCATATGCCATCCTTCCCAAGTGTTGAAAACATTCAGTTTTTGTGAATTTACACCATTATTGTGTATTTGTCAGCACCTGCATAAGAAATCACCTGTCTACTTTTTCACTATCAAGTACAGTCTACATCCATTTTCTTCTTCAGAACTTACTTGCATTTTTCTACAGACATTCTAGAGAAAAAATAGTAGCCATGATCAGTGAAGGCAAAAATATAGCTATAGCAGTTTTTCTGCCTGTCAGCACATATATGAAAAAAAAATTATTGGAGCAAATGACAGATATTTTCTTGACCTTTTAAGCCTTCCTAGCAAGACAATCTAAATAGTTTGCTGTGAACTGTTTTTACTGGAAGAAAAGCAGATGACTTATTTTTCTACTTGCTTATACTAAGTGTCTAATTATAATTAAATACTGTTAACAACCTTTTGACAAGTAACTAAAAACTAGTCTGGGGTGTCTGCAATTCTATTTCAGGTTCTGCAGGAGAATGATAGGAGTTTTGAAACCCTTTTTACTGCAGATCCGCTGAAGAGTCTGTCACCTAGCAGTGGTTTGTAGATCCCCAAATTCATTCTCATAGAAGCAGTTTTCTGTGTTTGACAGTGAGTTTCTCGAGATCAAAATGGACTAAGTTTTGTCATTTCATTAGGCAGTGCACTTCCTATTATGGTCTTCAAAGCAGTGGGTGTCTTCATTTTGTATTTTTATAGTTTGATTCTCTTTTCTTTGGAAGGCTCGGCTGGTGGAAGGCAAAAATTTCTTAACAGGTTTTTAGCCCATCTGCAGGATGTTACTACTTCAGTTTGTCTCCCAAGAGGGAATCTTCCTTATTCTAAAACTTACTTTTGCTGACCTTTTAGGATTTAGCTCACTTGAGCATATTGCTGTTTCAGTCATCTGAAATTTGGGAGGAGGAGAGTTGTTAATTATTGTTTAATTTTTGCGATTTTGAAGAGAAGAAATTAATGTTGGTGTAGTGATTGTATCAGTCTTTCTGTATGCAAACACTTTCCAAAATCTTTCCATAGTTCTGTTGTTTTCTTCTACTTCTTGTTGTCAGTCCAGTTGAGCTGATGCATCAATTTCAATTCCTGGTTTTCAGGGCTTCTTTTGCCTTTCGTTTTGGAACAACAATCTAGCTTCTGACTTTCATCACTGAGATATTGGTGGGCTCCTTTTAAGATAAGGAAATTACTCACCTTGTCATTACTTTTCCAAGAAGATATTGCATCTGTTATTAAGAGTATTAAGACATACTCTTGTCTTTCTTCACCACTTGAAGGCTCCATCTTCTTGTTTTCTCTTGGTACTAGAATTTTCTGTGTTTTCATTGGTCTTTCAATTTTAATCAGATGCTGTTAATCTTTGCGATGGCCTAAAGCCACACTAGAAAACCCTGTAACTTGGGAAAGAAAAACAAGAAAAGAAACAAGTATGCAGCTGGCTCATAAACTGCAGATGATCAGTGCTTCGCCAGGGTTGCTTCTGTTGTGAGATGGAGATGGATCCAGGACATTATGGTGATACTGGCTTTAGCAATATCCAGTTGTTTCCCAGCAGTGGAAACTGCACTCATCCAGCACCTCCTGTGCCAGCACAGCTTCTCTAGAATCGGGTATGAGCTGTACATAGTTCAAGCCACAGGTCAGTCAGTACAGACTTAATTTTAGCTCAGGTTTTTCAAACCACAGAGAAATGAATGTGAAACAAGTTTTGAGTTTCGAAGGAACGAGGTGGGAAACATGAAAACTGCATCCTTCGTGGTTTTTTTAAAACTAACTCATAAATCTGCATGCAATTTTAGAGCAAATAAATTTTGTTTATGTATCTGCTTCCAGGAATTTGTTACTGTCCATCTGAATTCTTCAAAAGAAACAAGATCATTTAATCTCACAGGTCTGTGGGACTCCACAGAATATTCAATTGCCATTCGGTGTGCCAGTGTTGTGTCAATATTCTGGAGTGACTGGAGTGAAGAAAAAACAGCAAGCACAGAAGAGACAGGTAGGCTAACTATTTAGTAAGTTTTTCTTTGGTTATACTTTGGGGCTTTAGGATTTAATAATGGAAAACTATTTTCAGCATATTATCAGCCTATCAAATTTAGAATTGTGTTGCTTACACAGAACATGCGTATTTTGTTCACACACAGAAGAGGGAAAACTGAAAGACAAGAGCAAGGGATGGAGGAGATTTGAAAGGTGATACAAACAACAAAGGGCTAAGGAAGAAAATGAGTGAATAGACAGACAGAAATGAAACTAGAAAATCTCTAGAACTTAACTAATAAAAGAAAGCAGAAGGTAACTTACAGAAAGAGAGAAGCTGTACTAACTAGGGAAAAAAGGCACAACATTACACAAGGGAAAGCTTTTTAGTAAGTTGCTCTCAGACTTTATTTTTGAAGCCTTTTGATTGTTTTTACTATGTTACACTATGTTTTTAATATAACAACAAATTTCAGGATATTTTTGTGTCTTTAAATAGCTCCTTCAGAAAAAGTGGATTTGTGGAGGGTAATTGAGTCTTCAGACTCAGCTGGAAGTAGATCTGTGCATCTTATGTGGAAGGTATATACTCATTTTGTGAATCAATAATCATGTTGGTATTCTGCAGCTGATATTGCATTGAAATATTTTAGTGTTGTAGGACATAAAACTGCCACAGGTTTTTGCTGTCATCAGAAAAAAACCTCACTGAACCAATGCAGAATTGAAAAACCTTATATTTACTGAATGGTAGATGAATCGAGTTTTGTAAACTGTGCAGAAGGGAAGGGTTTAATTGTGTTCAGATCACAGAAAAATCTGATTAAAAGTCCTTACCGCTGCTCTTAAATAATATGGCTTACTAAAGCTGTGTTTAAATTCACTTTAATTTTCCAGTAGTGTGACCAGAGGCTCTTTGCATTTCAAATCTCAGTATTTGACTTTTGAACCTTTCCATTAATGAAATTGTTGAAGCTGACTGTCCTGAAGATGGGACTGAAGAGTGTACCTTGCTTTTCTAAATGTAGTATAGTAATTTTGTAATTTGATCTGGACTCTTTAATGCAGTATATACTTTTGATAATACAAATAACACTGTGAAACACTTACTACTGCATATTTTTTTTTAATAGCCATTAAACAGCTTTCCACCTTCTGGGAGGATTCTAGGCTACAAAATACAGTATTTTCCAGAAAACAATGCTGCACTTAAAATGACAAACAACTCTACCACTAAGAAAATTAATTTACTTTTAAATGAAGAGGCATATATAATATCTATTACTGCCTATAACTCTGCTGGGAATTCTCCTGAAGCTATTTTGAGGATTCCATCCACTGATGAAGAAAGTAAGATTTCTTAATACCATGATATAACACTCATTAACAAAAAATGGTCTTCTGTTTAAATTCTGTTATAGTGGAAGCAAAATTGTGCCAAGGTCTTTTGTCAGAATTTTATATATATATATGACTGTGTTATGTATGAAACTGTCTAGTCCATTACTTTTTACTAGAAAAGTATTATCTGGTGGTTGTATTTTGCTATCACAAATAATGTTTTTATTATAGACTATTATTGTTGGGGTTTTTGTTTTGAGGTATGTTGTGAAGATATAAGAACTTTCTGATGTGTTGTTAGAATTTCTATTTTATTACTTTCTGAAGGTTTTTTGTTGTTTTTTTTTTAACCTTGGACCTCCCCAATAAGTTATTAGAGTACCACCCAATTCTGTCTCATCCCTCTACTAGGTCATAAAATTGGTTACCACAAAGCATTATTGCGGTGCATTTAACGTCATTCGAAGATGTGTTTTATAGAAGTCTCTAAGATGCCGCAATGAAAGCAGAGAGAGAAACGTTGTGTTTATTCTTCTTTCATAGGCATTCCCAAATACCCCATCCCACCCATTTCCAGGACCAAGAAGCTGGTCTGCTCTGTCACAATAGTTGTGTTCTTTGGCTTTTACATTTAATTCTGATATTGCTGTGAACCTTGTATTGCAACATCCTGCTGCCTACCCATGATCTGGAGGAAAGGTTGCATTTGACACACTTGAATCACTTCTCCTACATCAGTTATTAATTAAATAAGTGCTATTGTCTCCCTGGAACTGCTCAATCAAATTCCATTCTAATCAGAAAACTGGATATGTAGACGTGATGTCATCTTGTCTTGGAGGTCGCTGACTACCTCACTGTCCACTTCTTTATTTCACAATAAATGTTTTTTAATTTTTTTCCATGCTGTGGCATGTTTTTTTTCTCCATACATACATTTACCCCCTCCCTCTGCTTCATCAGGTCTTTTTTCTCTCTGATTTGCCACATTGTGTTTTCATTCAGACTTTCATTACCTCTGCTCTGCAGGTTGATGGTTCACTTTTGGTTCACTGTCATTCATGTCTTTGCTGACTTGACTTAGTGTTTCCCTATTGCCTTTATCGTCTCAATCAAAACTTGTTTATCTGCACTACCTGTAAAATTGGTAGTAAATTGGTTTGTAAAATTTTACAAACTGTAAAATTCAGATGCTAAAAGGGAGACTGGTCTTTGATTCTGTAAATCTCCTTGTGTATCATTTCCTCGATCCCTTCTCACTCCTTTTCATTGTAACAATTCTTATATACTTAAAGTATTTTGAGTACATTCATATGAACATAGTTAAAAAGTAACTTTTTAAACTTTTTTTTTTAAACCTTGACTAAATCCCATACTCTTCTAAAGAAATAATCTGTTTGCAATAGTTGAATTGTTTCCTTGCTGTGGTTCTTGTGAAGATAGAATTGCTGACATTTTCTGTTAAATTTTTAGCTTCTCAGATTATTGAAACAGCAAGGACCTTTACAACAAATGAAGACTTAGTTGTGGAATGGATAGCCTCCAAATCAGAAGTATCAAAATACGTAGTTGAGTGGTATGAGGAATTGGAGACAGATAATTTTGATAGATCATGGCAATATGTGTCAAATTCTACAAACTGGAAAGCTAACAAAAGTAAGTTCATTTATCAGTTAGAGCTGTAGTAATGTACATATGTATGTATTTATGTATATTTATTTATAGATAGATTAGAAAGAACAAACAAGGATGAACTCATCCATCTTTCCCCAGACCATTTTGAAGCATAACAGGATTGTTACATGCCTTATTGGAATCTTTGCATGTAATTTAATAGCAGTTTTAACTCTATCAAATTTTCATGCAATGTTCAAGATGATGTTTGCTCCCATATAAGACTGGGCTACAGATTTAATGTTTAAGCACTCCTGTGACTTGATCTTATGCCATGAATCTTCCAGTCGGGAGGCCTATGACAGATGTACACTATTGTACATGTATGTGTACATCCACTATGTACATGTACACTGATCTATAAGGTCGCTTCCAACCTAAACCATTCTATGATTCTATGGTCCTATTTTAGCAGAGAAATCTAGAACAATAAAAAAAAATAATTTGAAGATGGGGAAAGAGCACGTGCCTTCATGTGTGTTAGAGAGAGAGCAAGAAACCCGAAAGAGGATTTGAGGGAGAATTCTACTTTAAAATAACCAAGTGGAGTGATTGGTTAATCTGGCATGTTAAGTATCACATAATCACATTTGTATTATGACCTAAGGCATTTTTAAGAGGTTTCTGTGGCCTTACGATGCACTAGCAACTAGTTGAGTATCTGCTCCCTTTTTTGTTTTAGAGGCTGACTGTTTTTAACAGATAATTTCTCTAAGTAGTAAAGTTTAGGCTATGTATATGTAGTTTCAATGAAAAACCAGATAATGTGCAGAGTTGAAGAGATATGTGCAAAGACAAAACCATGAGTGTTGGTGTGAATATCCCATGCATATTACCTGTACGTATTGAAATGCATCTGCTTTTATTTATACATTTAGATTATTTTTTTATAAACACAGGAATAATGGTGAAAATGTTTAATATAATATGTGTAATATATGTGGTAAGTGAATTTTGGACTGTTAGTTCTTTGATTCTCCATTAGTGAAATTAAATTTATGAAATTTCCAAGTGGTTCTTGTTCATGTAAGGATCTTTCTGAATCCTACATGAAGGAAAAAGAATTTCCAGGGTTTTCAGGAAACAAGTACCCTGCATTTTCTAAAGTGAAAAGAACACTTGCTTTGTTGATGATGAATACAGCTAGCTTGGCTGTGAAATTTGTCTTATTGGCTCAGACAACAGTGATTTAAGTACTGTTTCCGTGCTACAGTAAAACAAATTAAACAAAAATCTACTTGAAGTAGCATTTAAGAGCAATTTATTACACACTGAACTGAAGGGGGTGAGTTTTGAATCTTATGCTGAACATTGCACTATTTCAGCAACATNTTTGTGGAATTGTTTTAAGGACAACGTGTATGCCATTATAATTTTTGCTGAGTTGCAATAGGCGTAGAGGACTGAAAAAGCAGCAGAGAGCTGATCTAATTCAGGGATCTGTTGATAGCAATTGTTGCTGAACAAGCTGTAGAGCTGGAGGAGGAATGGTCCAGGAAACCCTTTACACTGGTTTCATCCCATGGGGTGTAAAGCCACAGATGTGTCCTTCTGTAGTTGATGAGAGTTGCTTGTAAGTTGGGGGGGGCACCCTGTTGATTACTTTGCTGCTGGATTGTTTAGGGTTCAAAATGTCATTCCCAGAAGCTTGGATTATGTCTTGAAACATATATATATATATATATGTATGTATAGGTATATATATACACACATATATAAAATTCTACTGCAGAGATTTCCCTTGTGCAATTGTACTTTTGAGTCAAGCTGGTGAGAAGCAGATGTGAATTTTGCGTAACTGGTATATTGACATAGAGTTAAGAGCTGGAAATCCATTGTGCCTTTTAAGCTGTTTAATGCATGAGACAAGACTATCTTCTACAAAGCAGTAAAACCTAGAGATACGTGCAATTAAAAATATTCCTGAAAGTGTAATTTTGTACTTGTTATTTGAAAATAAAAACTTTCTTCAAAACCTTAAGCTGTTACGAAATTAGGAAGTGGCTTCTGTAGAGAAGCTGTGTAAGGCTGAAGTACAAGTACCCATTCCAAGTATTTCTAGTGAAAAATGAGTCAGAAACCAAGTGCTTTTATGAATAACACTAGATAAAATTCATTGCATTAAGGGCAGTAATGAGCATTCAAGGCCATAAATATATATTGTGTTTGCTAGAAAGTTGAAGAATTAGGGGTCTGTAACAGTATATTTAGAGCTGCACTGTGATTTATTATACTTTCATTTGTGTTAATCTCATGTAGAGAAATGTATGTAAATATTCCTTGTTTCCTTTACAGAAAACTTTAAACCATTTATATGCTATAACATCTCAGTGTATCCTCTCTATGGAAATAAAGTAGCAGCTCCATATTCCATACAAACTTATGTTCAAGAAAAAAGTAGGTATTTTAAACTAATAATGTTGTGAAAGGTGTCTTGTGGTCTGTCTCTCAGGGTGTATTAACTTTGAGCAATTTGATATTGGTATTACTGAATGAGAGATGTAGATGTTGAAAAAAACAGGATTTGTTCTTCCTGATTTTTTCCTATAGATCAGCTCCTGAATTGTTCAGTAAAGAGAATTTGTATCTGTGGTACAGGCACATTGCTGCTTGAATCCACTCATTTGTTGTAAAGTTTACATACTATATACAAAGCACTTGGAAAGAGTATAGCTACAAACATGAAACAGATTTTTCAACTAGCTGTGCCTTATATGTTACAGCTCATTTAGATATATGTTTAAACTTCCTTTTAATGCTTGACTGCATTCATCAGTCCTAATATATGAGGAAATTCTACTCACAGAATCAAATGGATGGTTTGAAAAGCTTGCTTTTTGCTAAATATTATAATGTAATAAAATTTTTGCAGTCCTGCACATAAGAAATGGTAAGAAGCCATGACTTTATCTGGAGAAGTTCAGTGTGAATTCAGTGATTTATACAGCCAGCTGTAAGAATGTAGTTTACAAACAATTTTAAGATTTTAGGTGAAGATGTCAATTTGTGTGTGTGTGAATATAGGTCTGTGTAAGTGTGCATGCACACATAGTACAATGCACTAGTAAACAGCGTTAATTACTAGGAGGAAGTTATGGAGCATTTTATGTTTGACTGATACTTACTAGCATAATTAGAACCTTGTTTTGAGTGCTTTCCTGTTTACAGGGAGCTGTAACAGTACTAAAGATTGTTGGAGGATGGGAAGGAAGATAATTGAAAAATGAAGCACAGAGAACTCTTGCTTCAAAGTTACGAGCAATGCATGTGAGGTTGTATAAGTAGAAAGACTTTGTCTAGTGTAATGGGCAAACACTGGGGGTTCTGAAGCCCCCAGTTGAACATCAGGTCAGCCAAAGATGTCCTGCATACACAGTGACCTTGCACCTGAGTTTCCTCATGAGTGCTTAAGGATGTTTTACCTCTTGATCTCTCTCCGACCTTGTGAGGACAGAGCCTTTTAATGATCTTGAGGTATTCAGATGCAGTAACACTGGGAACTGTGCAGACTCCAGAATAGATGAGGGGAAGTATTATCAGAAGTCACACATTAAAGAAGGTGAGAAGAGTAAAGGGCTATAACAGTCCACTAAGATGACAGATTTACTTGTATGTTTGTTGCACCTAATATTGCTGGTATGTGTGAAGTAATGCAGATGGATAACATTGTGCTACTAAGACTATTTTACTACTTTTTCTCATCTACAATGCTTCTGCATAGGGCCTTCAGAAGGACCTGTGGCTGATACAGGTGTTCCAGGGAAAAATGAAATTACAATAAAATGGAAGGAGATTTCGAAGGAGAAAAGAAATGGATTTATCAGAAACTATACAATATTTTATAAACCTGAAGACGGAAAAGAGTTGAGTATGTATACGTTAAACATCAATACTTCCAACAGTGTTATGACAATATGCTGTCTCAAGATAGTTATTTTTACAATTAGTAGCACGCTTCGTTATTGTGTGTTATAAATATATCTGAAAATACCGGCACTAAAATGTTTACATAAAGATTAAAAAAAATGTTTAGGTTTAATTTAAATGATGAGGTGTTTTAGTGAATAGTCCCTGCTTTAACACTACGCATGTATTCTTCTTCAGTTTCTTTGTTTTGAACTAATTTTAAACAACACTGCTTGCTCTCAGTTTATCTTTTTTACTATTAATACTGTACTGCCTATGGTAGTACAGCCAAGACACTTGACCACATTGTCCTTTCTGCTTCTCATATTCAAATCTGATGGATCTCCAGGTGATAAATGTAGTCAGTGTATGGCAGCAGTATCACTCCTCTTCCCTTTCCAGACCAGGATGGAAACTCATATAATAAGAGGCTTTTTGCTGATAGTTCTCTGCTAACAGTAAAAACAAATTTACAGGATTAAGCCAAATTAGAGAGTATTATTTGTCAGATACTTGCTGTTTTCCCTTTCATCTTCAAATCTCTCTTCCATTGTGGTGCACCTCATGGAGCCAATGGAAAAAGTAATGACAGAAGCAGAGGAGCTAAAGTGGAGCTAAAATGTATTTCAGAGTCATAGATCCTGTGCAAATTCAGGAGTTTGAACCTGGTGAGAGTTCAGTGAATTTAGAAGTTCCATGCATGTCCTTAGAAGGATGCCTTTCCCAAGCCCTCAGCTTCTGGAACAGTATGGTGGAAATTTTCTCATAAAAGTGTCTTTACAGTCAATTTTATAATAAAAGCAGAATAGCAAATGATAGCCAAGAAGCTAAAATAAGCTGCCAATAAATAGTTTCTTTGGACATAGTTTCTAGATTAATTTCTTCAAATTATGAACAAGGAGCTCCTGGACAAATTCAAACACAAAAAGGAAGCCTACAGAGGGTGGAAGCAAGGACAGGTAACCTGGGCGGAATACAGAGAAATTGTCAAAAAGAATCAGGAATCATGTTAGGAAAGCTGAAGCCCTGATAGAATTCAATCTGGCCAGGGATGTCAAGGGCAATAAGAAGAGCTTTTATATGTATGTCAATGATAAAAGGAAGGTTAGGAAAAATGTGGGCTCTCTCCAGAAGGAAACGGGAGACCCGGGATATGGAGAAGGCTGAGGTACTCAATGACTTTTTTGCCTCAGTCTTCTCTGTCAAGTGCTGAAGCCACACTGCCCAGTTAACAGAAGGCAAAGGCAGGGACTGGGAGAATGAAGAACCCCCCATGGTAGGGGTAGATCAGTTTCAAGACCACCTAAAGAACCTGAATGTGCACAAGTCCATGGAACCTGATGAGCTACATTTGTGTGTCCTGAAGGAAGTGGCAGATGAAGTTGCTAAGTCAGTATGGATCGTATTTGAGAAGTCATGGTAGTCTGGTGAAATTTCCACTAACATGAAAAGGGAAAGCAAGGGGAAAGGGAAAAAAAGAAGAACCATGGAACTATAGGCCAGTGAGTCTTACCTCTGTGTCTGTTAAGATCACAGAATTCTCACAGA
>VZRW01007792.1:15719-29914 GCA_013398125.1 Aegotheles bennettii | reverse complement strand
AAAATATTCTTCTTGGAGAAAAATGACCGCAAGCATTTTTTTTTTTTTTTTACACAGCAACAAGTAACTTTTCTCATTCATCGGTTACTTGAGTGTAATGTCACTTATAGTACATTAATAACACAGAAACAGAGAAGCAACCTCTGTAAGAACTCTTCTCAAGCCAGGACATTTTTGAAATTGAATCTTCTACCTTTCAGCAGAGAATACTAGCTGCAAACTTACTTCTGGAAAACTAAAATATAAAAATGAAAGTTTCCTCATTCTTTAGCTCTTCCACTTCCCTGTCCTTTCTCCACTTCCCTGTCCTTTCCCTGCTCTGTATCATGCAAGTGTTACAGACCCTTCACAAACACTCAGTAAGAAACATGTTTTCTAGAACATTATTTATTATCAATAAGTATATGATTACAGTTTTTACATCAAGATATCTGTTGAACGTATTTTCCTCACTTTACAGTGAGATGAAACTTAGAAAGGTACCACTTCTAAGTTTAGTAGTAAAGACCACCTCATGAGGCTCAACATGTCTGGACAGAAAGAACAAGGGAAATCAAGGAAAGGAACTGGGGGCTTCTGCTGATATTTCTAATACTTGACACACAGGATAGCTAAACTGACAGTTTAAATGATTGTATAAGACAAACTGCATCTGTTAGTGTAATACGGACCCTAGTGCCTCCTGAGAAGAATATTTAATAACTTGTGCAGTTCCAAGTTTCTACACATTCCATCTCAAAAAAAACCCCCAACACCAGCAACAAAAAGCAAGCCATGTTTATAACCACCTCCTGCATGATACTCCAGGCACATTCTTACAGCCATTCTTTCCTAGGCCTAGGCCTTCCTAAGCCTAATACATGCCCCTAGCCTTGTGATGAAATGTTTCAATATTTAAGTTAACTTCACTCCCATCTTACTGATTTGTTTTAAAGGTCTGAACAAAGTTAACATACTCACACACCATTGAAAAGAAATACTGTGCAAAATCTGAATCATTCAACAGCATGAAGGAGTTCATAATGCCAGTGTGTAATGTCTGTATTTAGTCTTCTGTATGAAATCTGACCTTCCCATTAATCAGCTCTTAGGAAGAAATTTTGAGTTCTATTGAGGTCAGTGCAAAACTCACAGTGACCTCAACATTTATGTATAATGGAAATAATTGAATCAGAGTGAGGCAGATGGATTTTTCCATGTAAGCATATTTTATGCAATGATTATTTTATTCATTCATTATATGATGCAATGACATTTAAATATTTTCAATTTATTTGGTCCTTGTCAACATCACTATTCAGTGGAAGACAATTCTAGCCTTCAAGGTGATGATTTGTTTGAAAAGTAAACTTAAAACTATCTGTGCAAGTCCAGTCTACAGGTGTTAATTGCCAGCTAATTTTAGTGGATACACACACATTACTTTGGCCCTCTTTACTGTTTGCAGATTGCTTGCAAACAGATTGTGAAGTCTTTGAATTTCACTCATTCTAAACCAGACATGAATTCCAACAAGGAATTGTTTTGAGGTTACAAATGATTTATAAATATTCACAGATCACATGAGTGAGCATGTTACAGGATGTTCTTTCACCTAAGTGAGTGTTTTGGACTTGTACAACTTGACACTCAACTTAATTTATGTCATGGGCCACATGACTTTTGACTAACAGAACCTAAACCAGATAGGTGGATGGTGGTGAATTTGAAAGGTTATAAGCAAGTCAACAATTCACCAAGATGGTTTTAGAGATCTCTTGGAAAAGCCTTGAGGAAAAGCCTTTGTAAAAAATGGCAAGGAAGTGTTTAGGAAGGAAATCTGAGTTTATTGTGCTGAAATACATATCCTCACGTGCAGAAAGTGTCTATGATATAAAGGAGATTAAAGCTAGCTGGGTTTAGGAAGTAGAAGATAATAGTCACAGAAAATGGAGATTGGATGTCGGGTAGTACCACTGTTCATAAACAAAATGTGGTTTATTCATTTTCTGATACATTTTCCTCCATGAGGGGGTTTAGGGTAGCTATCCAAACATTGTGAAGCTGTGGAAGTGCAGTATTTCCCTGCTATTCCTTTCAGTATTTTCTCACCACAGAAACTCCAGTTCTGTGGATGTGTCCTGGCCCCTGCAATAGCACTGGTCTGGTCTGGTCTGTTCCCCTAACTGAAACCCTGTGGTCATCTCTCCACATCCTTGTTACTGTGAATGTATATGTCATTGTTTGCATCCATTTCATGTAGGTGTAAATGAGCCTTTGATCTGGTTAGGGTATTTAAATACAGTAAAAGGACAAACTGTGTTCAGGTTTTTCAAACACAGGAAGAACAGGGCACCAGAGGCAGTGTTCAATGGGGTCTACAAGGAAACAGCCTCCTTGGAAATATGAACACAAGAGGGTTCATAAACATCCATTTGAAAACCCCATGTCGGCCTGCGGGCTGGGCTGGGGGTAAGTGGAGCTGGCCAACAGGTCCCCCTTGGGTGGCAGACATGTGGTGGGGCTGGTGGTGATGCTGCTTGTGCTGGGGTGATGCTGAGGGCTCACACCTTGTACTTTCCTCGTGATACAGCTACAGGACACCAGCGAAGGGCTCTGCTGGCTAGATCCCAGGAGTTGCCTATTTGCTGTGCTCATGAAAAGTATTTAGAGAATATCTGGCCTTGACTCAGTTTAGGTAGGCACTTGGTAAGGGCAAATATTGCAGAAGGGACATGTATGTTGGAATCTTTTGGAAAAAGAATGTTAATCCACACCTGGGATCTAATAGCTTTGTATTTTGAAGAAGTCTTGATCATTATCTGAGCTTTGCTGTTCCAGTAAAGCCGTGCTTGCAGGGTTGGAATGTTCTCCAGGAACATCCAGAGAAGCAGAGGAGCACAGATGGTTTAGGAACAGAGTGACCACTATTCTGATGACTGGTCATCAGAAATTGCAAGATGACCAGAGGATAAGGACATACCAGGGCTAACGAAAAGCATACAGGCTAAACACAGCACACAGCTGATAAAAGACATAGTATTTCATCCTCTTCTGACTCCTAAGGAGACAATGGGAATGCACTTTTTTTTTAAAAATCTGTCCCAGAGTAGAGGTATGTCAGGTTTTGGGCACCAAATGGCCGGATGGGAAAGGCTCTCTGTGACTAGTGCCTTCTGGGGGAAGACTTGTCTCCTCGGCCTCCACTGTGCAGCACAGCCTGACGATGGGGATAATTTCTATCTGTAGCTAAATCTGTCCACCTTTTTGTGTGCCTTTTCATTGTGTGTTTTTCAGCTTTTTTTTCCCCCAGGTGTTGTCAGCAGACAAGCTCAGATCAGGGAGGAGACTCAAGAGAACTGACAAGCCAGGGAAAGCTTTGGCTGCCACCAGCTGCCACAGCCTTCTCTGCGCAGCTCATACATCAACCTTCAGCATCTCAGAGGGTGCTTCAAGAGGTCTCCTAAGACACTCAAATATCCCTTTCCACAGTCTCTTTGCCTGTGCATTGGTCAGAGTACCTGATTACTAGACTCTGGGGCAATTGCTAAACTTGAGCATTTCTCAATCATCTGTGGGAGCCACAGCTGTTTCTGTAGGATGTCGATAGCTCCTGGCTCAACAGCCCTCCTTGCAGACTTCAACTTCTTCCCAGCTGCTGGCTGCATGGGAAATTTTGCCCAGGTAAGGGCTGAATAAGGACTCCACAGTTCAGACATGTGTATGATGCTCATCAGTCTGTCACAGCGCGGGTCTGCAAGTGTTTTGACCATCTTCCAAGAGCCTTTCGGCATAACATAATCCAGCAATGAATTTCACACAGAGGTGCAAAGGATGCAATTAAGCAACTCCCCACCTACCAGTACTGTCTATATTCATTAGAGAGACAGATTGCTCAGTGTTCACACAAGCATAGGAAAAAGGTAAAATACAAGCAGGCAGGAAAGAAATTAAGACAAGTGAAATTATCCTGTATTTTTCTCATTTGGAGAACAATCAAACATCAGTGTTGACTGGTGGTCTGCTGATTTCCTTTCTCACTAATTACTTCTTTTAAAATGGAGAAACTGCTTGGAACTGTGGTGTGTAGAAAATGGGAGCATTTCAAAGCTGCACACCAGACAGAAGAGGGGGGAGTCGGGGTGTGATTCCCACTCCTGGCGTGTGTTGCCTGCAGGACCCATTGCCTGCATCCTGCCAGCAGCCCCTGAAGGAGAACCAGCTGCCCCAGCACCTGCCCAATGCCCAGGGATACAGAGTGCAGCCAGCAAGGACGTGATGCCTCCTGGATCAGTCTCTGTGTTGGGCTGCATCTTGGCCTCCAGGTGCAAATAGATATCAGGTATTACGGCTACTGGTGTGACTGTCTCACAGGAGTGGTTTTCATTGAAAACCCCTATTTCTGGGAGCAATTTTTATTTTGCAGGTGAAAAATGTGAAGGCTTTTTCACCAGATGGGAGGATCGCAGGAGGACAGGGTGAGGATTTGTGATGAGGCTCAAAATGACTGACACATGAATATTGCATGTTTAAATTAAAATGCTTTCAAAGGAAACAGTGAAAAAAACCCCCCACATATGAATTTACACAATCTGGTCAACAAGAGTGACCTGATCTGGTGCTTTCAGCCATTATCTGCCATGGGATTAATGGGTGATTGAACCATCACCATCCTGCCAAGACTAGTGAAGTATCATTGTCAGGAGCTAGCGGCCATCTGTTCAGCAGAGATGTAGTGAAAAAACATAAAGAAATTAAAATAGGGGAAAGCAGAATAAAAACACAACTCATGGTTACTTCACATTTTGAACTTAAGATAACTGTGTGCTTATGATTTTCATAAGAACATTTTTCCCAGGATATTTTAAAAGATGGTGACATGAATAACACTAATGAGAATTTCAGAAAAGGCACTTTCTTTAGTCGGTATATAATCTACATTAAAAAATCATAGGCAAAACATAACCATGTCCTTTCAACACTTGACTTTTCCTCATAAGAATGTGGAACTGTCTATATTTCTGCTTCTCAAAAAATTTTTTTCTAGCCATAGCCCTGTTCAGACACAGCTACCCAAACATCACTCTTCAGCATTCAGAAGAGCTGCATAATGGTTTCCCAAAGACTAAACCCACTGTGATACATCTTTACCCATCACAGCCCAACTCAAGACACTTACCAAAAAATCAGGCATATTATTTTAAATATGTCCTTATAAGGGAGTCAATTACAATGACACATTAGTTATGAGATAGATGTGCCATCCAAGGTGAAACTTGTTTCGGTCCTTTCAGGTGAGTGAGCTCATCTTAACTCCAGGATCAAAACAGAGGTCACAGTACCCTCAAATAAATATTGTTTACATCTGAAGATCAATATTCAGGAACGTCAGCAGTTCTAACTGACAATTATTAAGGCACTGACAAGCCTGGGTAGCAAATCAGTTATTAGTAGAGGAGTCAGACAGTGCTAATCTCTTCACCAGCTAGTCAGCACTTTCAAACAGCCCGTGGAGATGGCAGATGCTGTTTACTTAGCACAGATGTCTCACCTACTCTTTTAGCTATGCTGGGAACAGTCAGTGGTCAAAAAGCCATGTTGGTCCTTCTGATTAAGAGAAGTGTTCAAGCATTCCCTGCTATACAGTGTGCTCCTCTCTCTTTGTTTATGTTGTCTTCATGAAGTTGCATCCTTTCAGACATTCTTCTTTATTCACTTGGAAGATTTATTTAAAAAAATAATCCCAAATACCTGTCTCTTCAACTTCTTGGGTGGAGAAAATGTTGCAATAATGTGGTTGGGTTAGTGCAATCTCATCAGGTCTGTACAGCACAGTAAGCCCACACCCAGAGCACCCTTGGCAGATCTGTCCCTGACTTCTGATGTCACTGCCCAGGACAGGAACAGGGGCGTGGGGAAGATGCTGTGTAGAGGGACACCTTGGGCAACACCTAGCCAGCTATTTTTAGATCCAGCTATTATTTGCATGTGGAAATTAAATCAGGTCACTAGTCCTGGGTCTTCTCAGCACAGAGACATCAGGAGCTCTGTGAGGGCGGAGGGTGAGAGCAAGGCTAGGTGAGCACATGCAGGAACATACTCCTTTGTCAGTTACAGAGCACCCCTTTGTCTTGTGCCAGGAAATGAAGCACCAGCACAGCCTGAGCACCAGCAGAACCACATTATGTCATATTGGCCCTGTTGTCCCTTACCATGTTGGCTGATTTATAGCTAAGGAAGACTTGACTTACTCTTAACTTTTTGGCCACTGCTCCCTGGACCAGCAAGACAGGGTCAGCTTCTGTCTATGAGGCTTCTTCTGCAATCAGCCTCTGGCGAGAGGAAGTGTGAGGTTACATGCACACAAGAACACACACACACACCAGCCTCTGCACAGCAGCCAGACATGGATTTGCCAGGAGTGAGGATGCAACCCTGCATGTGGGCAGCTGAAAAAAAACATCTTGTTTGGGGAAATAACAAAACATGGAATTTAAAAAAAAAAGATGCTTTGTGTAAATGCAAGTTGACAAGTGAGCAGCCAAGAGTCCTCTCTTGGTCTCCCTATGCTCCCCAGACAGTCTGTCCCAGGGGCAAAACTGTGCAAGGGTGACACACCAACTCCCTTGCTAGGAAACCCTCCAGTTTATTTCCTCACATGTAGCTGTGCGGCAGCACCTGGTTACCATCTGGGGCCTTGTACTGCACATTCACTGTCCCTCATTGCTTACAAGCAAAATGATTCCTTCTAATTCTTGGTTATCTCTGGCATGAAATTTGTTGCTTTGGGTTTAACTCCCACTGGCTTATGCTGTCCCACTACTGAGACTGCCAGTCCACTTCATCAGATGCAGGGCTGGAGCAACATAGGGGCCACCAACAGGTACTGGTGTGTCACCAAAGCTGTCTCAAGAAAACTTGAAAAGTTTCTGACAACTTTTGGTGGGGCTGAAGCTGCTTCAGTTATTTCCACAAATTTTGAATCCATGACTTATTTACCTATAGTAGAGCTAAAGCAATTTCAATGGATGTTCTCAGTTTCAAAACTAATTTTTTCCATTCTTCAACTCCTTTTATTTCATTTTGAAATTTGAATCAGCCACCTGGGAGAGCTCAGAGACATGATGAGTCTAGAACAACATAGTGACAGGGTCATCATTAAAATTTCTATACAAAGTGATTACCTGACTGAGAGCTCTGCAAACCCTTTTCTGCCCAGCAAGACACTTGTTCCTCTGGCATGGGGCACTGCAGAGTCCCTCCAGGGCTGCACTGGGGTGACATAAATTGCAGCAAATCTGCCCTAAAGGCTGTGAGTTGAGAAGGACACTCAGAACAATATTTAGTTTGAAGTTAACTGAACACACAAAAGACAATAAATGCATGTATGTGTGTCACCAGAGCAGCTTTACTCAGAATTACTGTTTCAGGGCTCTTTCAATTGAATTGAGCAGCTTTGGATTACAGATAACAATGAAGCCTCGGGAACTAAGGCCTTCAGCAGTGTCAAATGCATGTAACAAACATTTAATTAAAAGTAGTAACTGCTGCAAGCTTACTCATAAGAACACATAATATTCACTAATACATTGTCTTCTAAATGTTCCCTGTGCATTTTTTATTCTCATTTTAACAGAGGGGTCCCTCAATATTTTAAACTCCAGAGAAATTTTTTTGAATGCATATTTAAGAACCATATCAGTTGGGGTTTTTTTAGAATTGAAACCATACAAGCTCATGTGCATAAAATATTTTATTAATTTTTCCACCCAAAACAAGGAAAAACCAAAGGAATAGGGTAGTTAATGGGTTCAGATGGTAGATGAGGCAAAGTTTATTGTGATATCTGTGTGGAAAATAATGTACATGTGTCTAAAAAGGTCTTTGTCCATAAGAGGGTTTATCTCTTGGTGATGAAAGGCTAGATGGACATAAATTGTTGCAGTGACCTTTTGCCCTGTGATATTACAGAATTATGTTGGAGCAGAGGTGGATTTAGGGATTTAGTAAACGGCAAACCCTTCTGACCTTAATTACTCTAATGCCTCCTTTAATCCCCTCAGAGGGGCACTTCCTGCATTTAGAATAAAGATTGTTTGGTCAGATTTAAGCTCCAACCAGGGCATATAATGTTAAAAATGTTACAGAAATACATTCAGGCCACCTGTTGGGCACCTCAGATTCAGAGTGAGCTAGTGTCTTGATGGGGGCACTCATATCGCCAGCTGCAGGAAAGGCAGCATATGGCTGCTTCATCTCTCCTGTGCTACTGGGGTACATTGCTCGGGAGAGGCTGCCAGAGCTGAAACTCAGGCTTTGACTCCTTTGACCTACTCCCACACAAATATTCAGGGCTAACCTACAGGCCAATAATGTGAAGGTCATATACATATATGTGTTTGTGCATGCAAATAAGGCAAAAGCTATGAAGAGTTAAGGTTATTTGTAGCTACCAAGGAGACTGAGCACAAACAGTTATATGTCTAGGGACTAAATGTGTCATCCTACACACGTCTTTTTTTTTATCCTACTCCCCACTCAATATATATTCACTCAAAAAAATATATATAATTATCTCGAGGTGTTGGGCTATTACAAACATTTCAGTGGATGCCCAGAGATTCATATGACCCTCACCTTTCCTTGAGTACCACCTCAGGAGGCAGTAGCCTGGGCTCAGCCATGTGTGGGGCTGGCACTGACCCACCTGTGAAGGTAAGCATGTACTAATATCTGAGAGGGTACCTAATTCCACTGACTTCAGGAGCAACGTTATGGAGGGGCAGACCCACTTGTGCTGGCACCAGAAAGGATGTCACCATGCCCTGATGTTTCTCCTATGCTGAATGAGAAAGATGGGGCTTTGAGCAATGTGGTCTAGAGTGGGGGCCTGTCCCTGTCCATGGCAGGGGGGGGTGGAACTACATGATCTTTAAGGTCCCCTCCAACCCAAACTGTTCTATGATTACATGGACCTGTTGGGTCCTGCCCTGTGCTTGCTGTGTACTGGGGATCCTCAGGGTATCAGCCTGCTGTATACTTTTTGTTTTTTTAATGGGCCTGTGTCTGCTTTCTTATGGTGAGAGCTGACATATCCTGGAGGACAGCTGACACACAGACATGCATCCCTGCTTTTGGAGCTGGAGGTAGGGCATGCTGCACTCCTACTTCAGTTGCTATGCCCCTGGAAAAGGAAACATGAAGCAGGTGACTGATAGTAACATTATTCTCAGCTCCCCGGGAACTATTACTTCACCATGGGAGGATGCCTGCAGAGCAGTAAGTATCTCATCTGCAGGCCAAGCACTTCTGCTTTACAGGCACCATTTGTGCTTTTGACATGCATCGCAAAAAAATGCAATTATGCTGATTTTAACAAATGGGATATAATCTAAATTTATTCCATTTTTAGCTGTTTTTCATGCCTGCAGCTTTACTGCATGCATTTGTTATTCAAAATCAGTTACAGAAGAAATCAGATTCTACAAAAAATTATCGACCTGGTGATTGTGAACAGCTTGTTCCAAGCATTTGACATTTGAAGTATATTAGTAACACTTAGCTGGGCACAAAGTAGTGCATATAAATGTTTCTTCTGTCTTGCTGCATATGTATAATTCCTAAAATAAGATTTTGGCTGCAAACAGGTACAATTATGAGCTTATAATTAACTCTAGTAAAAGTTCTGTCAGGTTTAATTCAAATTCACTTCTCTTTGATAATGTGCTGTCGACATTTACTAGAATATTTATAGGAAGCAAATTCAACAAAGGCCTGATTTCAGATGACATTTATTTTGCTTTATCGAGGCCAATTTTTGCAAGACTTCTCAGGTATTGCTCCAGTTCTATGATCATGTTTACCTTTGAGATGGACAGCAAAGAAAATGTGGAGAAGGAACAAGGCTGACACACTGTGATTGAAGAAACCTAGTGCATCAAATTAAACAAAAAAACCCAAACCAAAGCAATACTAAACAACTAATATTGACTACGTCTGGGCAAATGTTATCATGTAACCAAACAGCAGCATATACAGAGCTTTTCGTACTTCACAGCAGGTATATAACAGCTGCATGAGGGCTCCATTCTTCTGAAAAAGATTATTTTTTCAATGGATTATGTTCGGGATTAATTCATGAAAGCTCAGGAAGAAGAGAAAAATCTGGGATTTGAGCTATGATACTTTGATAATATTAATCGAGGATGGCCCATATAGCTCTGAAGAAAGGGTTAGCAGCCTATGGCATGTGGCTGATGGGCTATGGCACCGAATTGGAAAACATACTAAAAAATATGTTACTTCTCAAATTGATAACTCACCTTTAAGAAATGTTATCACTGAGAAATCATTGGAAAACCAGACTGAGTAGAACATCTGCAGCTGCAGAAAAGCTGAGGGGCAGCCTAAAGTCACCACAGCCCTTCCTCCCTTACTTCTGGATCCTGCTTCACATGCCAGGTAGAAATTCAGCACAAGACCGATTATATTAAACAGCAACATCTGAAGCAGATTACTTCTGACAGAGCATGACAGCTTTGGAGGTGTCACTTGGAGTATAAATCTGGTCAGACCTGGCCAGCTTACATCTATCTGGTAAAGCAATGAGAGAACTCAGACCCCAGCAGACCTGGGGTCTCACAGTCATTTACATTCCTGAAAATGGTCATGCCTGGGTGACCTCATCACTTGTGATGGGATTATGGACATTCCTTGGGTAGCACCAGTCACAGCCACAAGCACATTGGCAGTCTGTTCTCACTGGTGTTGCTGGGTCTTCATACTTTGTGCTAGGCTGGGTGGTGAGTAGAGCAGGATGTGATGATCTCCAGAATATGGGAATTCAAGACAGCAGGGAAAAACACAGCAGTGGGAGAGAGCTTCAGATGAGGCAAAAGCAGGAACTGAGAGAGTTCAACTCATTCAGAAAATGTTTATATATTTATCCATTTCAAGATGCATAGAACTTACGTGAAGGGGTGTGTTTCACACCGCCTTATCCAGAGTAAGACAGCAAAGAGTGATTACCTTGTCCTGCTATCCAGACGTGCTGGTAGGGCAACAGGTGTAGGGCTGTCAATGGAGATGTTCAACGCCCTCTTACATGTTTCAGTGGAAATAAAGCAGGAAATAAATGCAAACATGAACAGCGGAGCAAAAGGTTATGAGAAAAGCCTGGGATCAGGGTGTGTGTCTGGAGCAGCCCCCCTGAGCTGTGCTTCCTGTGAACAAAAGTACCCCAGTGCCTTCTCAGCCATGCAGGACCACAAGCCATGCTGCAGGCGTGCTGTTTCTTTCAAGGAAGAGACAGCAAGGGCTACTGGAGGCAGCTCCAGCATGTGTACAGATGCACACAGGGTGTTCATGTGCATGCTAAGAAGAAGTGGAAAACAGAATCAGCATTTCATACACATGTCACTGCAATGTTTTCTTTGCATCATGGCACAGAGAGATGCAAAGTAAATAAGGAAATGCCAAGAGGTGCCTGCCCACTAGGCCGCAGGGCAGAACAAAGGACATGGGCCTCTCCTGATTCTGCAGAGCACCTGCCCACTGCTGCTAGTCCTGCCTAGCATGGTTGTGTCCCCACCAGAGACAAAGCCTTGGGCTGCAAACAGCCTTGCCCAGCCCAACCTTATTGCCAGCCAGGGTGCACACAGAGGCTAATGACTGTCTTAGGACAAACCAGCTACTTGACATGACTAGGCTCAAATCAGTGTCTCAAGGCAAATCTGCTTTAGCAGTCTCTAAGCTTCGGCAGACTATTTCTTGGGTCATCAGCTCCGGCCCCTGTCACAACAGCCTGCTGGCCCAGTGCCCTTTTGGAGACTCTGTGCCAAGCCCAGGCCTCTGAAGGGCACAGGTCGCACAGGCACCGTGTCCCAAACCTTCCCTCCTGCTTGCACCCTTGGGCAGCACTGGGTTGTCAATGCAGGAATGTACAGACCGTGCAAAGAAGCTGCCAAACTTTTTGCATTTTGCATGCAGATGGCATCTGAGAGGCACCAAAACCCCAGCATAACTCCAGATACCCCCTCCACAGTTTGGTTTTCACCTCAGCAAGTAATGTCTGTGTGGGAAGGTGACAAAGCTGCATTCACTCACTTTCTCCTTCCTGTTTGGTTTTGCCTTCTTGCCACATCACAGCAGATTTTGTCTTTTTATAACTTCCAGCCTCCTCTGACAGGCCAACCTCAACATCTACGCAACAGATAATCAAGGGCTTCCTCCACCTGTCTTTTGCTAGGTTACACACCAAGAGGCCAGGCTTGAAAAACCGTTTCTTATCTGGATGACAGCAATTTCATTGTTCTGCTTGGGAAACAGACCGTTTATTTGTTAAAAGTTTTCAATACCTTGCCTATTCAGAGGCAGGCTGGCAGGTGCCAGTCTTCCTTTCCTTCCTGCAGCTGAATAAGGCAGTGAGTGCTACCAAAAGAAATATCAGAAAAATACAACCCATGCTAACTCTTAAAGTGAAACCAAGTTAGCAAGCTGTATATACACCAACTGGTAGCCAATCTTCAGAAAACCGAAGACAATAACTTAATACTAGATATATATCTTCAATCATATTTAGATACAAAAGCAATTTTATCTTCATCAGTAGTCACTAGATGCCTGATTTCACTATGTTTCCGCTCATTTCCAATAAGATCACAGCTGAAATGATGGATGACTCAATGCTAGTGTCGGTGCTGACATCTTGCCTAAAGGTCTCTGAGTGTCACGAAATGGGGAAGTCCCATGGGGACTTGTGTGTCACTTGTGTGTCACGAAATGGGGAAGTGTGAACCTAGGCTTTTCCAACCCTGCTATGAGTGGTTCAGTGAACTCACTGGTTAACTCCTGTAAGATTCTCTTAAGACCATATATATATAATCTATATTTATAGCTTAAAATTTGCATATAGATTTAGATTCTTCAGGTTTTTCTCCTCACCTGTTTTTAATTTAAATTTTAAATGTGTTTTGCCTTTTTAATTCTACCGAAATCAAAGCCTATTCCCCTGGAAAGTAAATTGTCTTCTGTGTTGCTCTAGGCATTCATAAGTGGTCTCAAGCACTTTTGAATAGCTTCTGGGAGCCTAATTGATTTTTGAACTCATTTTGTCTTTCCAATTCCTGCTTCTAGTCAGCTAAAGGCCCATCTAGAGTAGCTGCCTGACTCAGCCACTACAACAGCTCAAGTATTTTAGCTTGAGAGGACAATGCATGATGCTGACACCCTCTGCTTGTTACCCATGCTTGCTGAAGCATGGTTCTGTCTCTGCCCAGTTACTGCTTCCAAGCAAGGGTACATTCCTGTTGTGGTTTGCACCCAGGCCAAAACCAAGGTGTTTGCTAGAATAGTCTCATCAATTTAAAAAATTCTTCTTATTTCCAAGCCTGCATCTTGTCTTTCCTCAGATTAGTGGAGTAACAGCACTACAGGGTTATGAGCAGGTGCTGGACTTCTTATTTATCAGCTGGTACCTACTACCAACCTGTCAGCCTCACCTCTGTGCCTGGGAAGATCATGGAACAGATCATCCTTGAACCTATGCTAAGGTACATAGAGGACAGGGAGGTGATTAGAGAATGTTAGCACAGCTTCACCAAGGGCAAGTCCTGACTGACCAACCTAGTGACCTTCTATGATGGAGTTACTACATCTTTGGACAAAGGGAGAGATATAGATGTCATCTGTCTGGACTTCCGTAAGGCCTTTGACACAGCCACCCACAACATCCTTCTCTTTAAACTAGAGAGATGGGTGGACTGTTCAGTGGGTGAGGAATTGGTTGGATGGTCACATCCAGAGAGTGGTGGTCAATGGCATCAGTAACAAGTGGTGTCCCCCAGGGCTCCATACTGGGGCCAGTAATTTTCAACCTTTCCATTAATGACATAGACAGTGGGCTTAAGTGCACCCCCAGCAAGTTCACGGATGACATCAAGCTGAGTGGTGTGATTGACACACCTGAAAGATGGGATGCCATCCAGAGGGACTAGACAAGATTCAGAAGTGGGCCAAGGAGAACTTCATAAGGTTCAACAAGAAGTGCAATGTCCTGCACTTAGGTCGAGGCAACCCTTAGTATCAGTACAGACTGGGTGATCAAGGAATAGAAAGCAGCCCTGCTGAGAAGGACCTGGGAGTACTGCTAGACAAAAGGCTGGACATGAGCTGTCAATGTGCCCTGGCAGCACAGAAAACCACCAACATCCTGGCCT
>VZRW01007792.1:0-15683 GCA_013398125.1 Aegotheles bennettii | reverse complement strand
CCCTCAGCACAGGAAGGGCATGGACATGTTGAAACGAGTCCAGAGAAGGGCCACAAAAATGAGCAGAGGCTTGGAACACCTATCCTATGAGGAAAGGCTGAGAGAGTTGGGGCTGTTTAGCCTGGAGAAGAAAACGTTCTGAGGAGACATCATTTCCACCTTTCAATACCTAAAGGGGGCCTATAAGAAGGATAAGGATGGGCTTTTTAACAGAGCCTGTTGTGATAGGACAAGGGGTAATGGTTTTAAAATGAAGGAGGATAGGTTTAGGTTGGATATAAGGAAGAAGTTTTTTACCATGAGGGTTGTAAAACACTGGAACAGGCTGCCCGAAGTGGTGGTGGATTCCCCATCTCTGGGGACATTCAAGGCCAGGTTAGATTGGGTCCTGATCAGCCTGGTCCAGTGCGGGGTGTCCTTGCCCATGGCAGGGGAGTTGGATTAGATGACCTTTTAGGTCCCTTCCAACTCAAACTATTCTGTGATTCTGTATGCATTCCCTGGCCCTTGGCTGTTTCAAATGGATGGGCAGGCCATTCTGCAGAAGTCTGCCTGGAGATTGTAGAGCCATGGACCATGGTGACCCAGCAATGACCACGGCTCTCACATCAGCAGGTCTCCTCCCACCATCTGAGTCTGTGCGCTTAGTCCCTTCCTCCTTTCTTCCTTTGGGAACATTTTTTTAGGAAGAGGGTGAGAGAGTTTAACTCTGAGAAAAATGTGTGTTCTCAAGAATACTTTTAGGCTGTGATTTCTAGTGAAAGATCTACCAGTATGAAGTATTGCTTCACTAGATTAATGATGACCTTAACAGTAATCCTCTGGTTCTGTGTAAACCTGACAGAGGGAATACTTGTAAAAATGTGCGACCTAAATGGCACATATGTGCCTGTGTTTAAAGGGTGTCTGAAGAAGGCGGATGTTACACAGCCCAAGAGAAAATGATTTTTTATAAAACTGGTTGAATAGCTATTAACAAAATGATGGAGGCCACTGATAAAGAGAACTGATGAAGCTGGTAGATTCATCTAGGCTATATAATACTCTATTTTTAGAGTATTCTTTTTTATTTTTTCTTGAAAGAAGTTACCTAGTATCTATATTTACCTAGCATCTGCCACCGCATAAGCTCTCTTGCAAGCTTTCCCTCCCTCAGTGTCCAGCCTTGTTTGTGCTGTTCCACTACCTGATATCTTTGGCACTTAAGAGCTGGTGTGGGAGTGTTGTTAAACCACATGTGAAAGGGAATCCTGTAAAATACTGTACAGCCTGAAAAATGGAGCACAGCCAAAGTTAGATGGTTTTAACCTGAAAAGAAATGCTTAGAAGCACAGTTTGCAAGTTAAAGAGAAGGATTCTCAATCCTAACCCAATATGCGCTGCAGGGCTTTGACTTTTGGCAAAACCTACAGCAAATCTACATGGGATTCAATTGGCTTCTTAGGCAAGGTTAGGCTTTGTTCGCGCCTTTCCACAGACATAAAATAGCTAGATCTGTTCCTGAGTCTGATTCTACCCTATGTGGAACCTGCAAAGATTTTAGAAACCGATGGGTTTCCCTTTGTCATTTACAGAGCAGAGGGCTGTCTGAGGGCTCTGCTGCCTTGTCTAACAGTTGTTGAATTTGTACACAAAGGCAACCTTCAAACTCCAACTGCACTATGGTAGTGGTGCACTGCTCCTCAAGTCTGCTCAGGTCATGAAAAACTGGTGGAAAACCAACTTGGTGGGGAAACTGACATGGAGATGAAGCTTGGCACACAACAAGGTTCAAATGCCACAGGACATACTGGTAAACTCATCAGCAACAAGGAGGTTGAGCTGGATTTCTGCTGTGTTCAGACAGCCATTCCCTGGGTTACGAGCCTTTTGGGCTGTAGCTGGCTGGTTGCTTGCACAACCACCCCCAGTGCTGCCACATAACAATTAACGTGTTTGTAGCACTCTCCTAACCCAGAGTTTATTGTACTGGGGATGGAAGAGAATTGATATTATGGGGGCTTACCTTCAGAGCAGCATCCCATCTTTGGAATGATAGACCTCTAGAGTGTTTAATCATGCTGCTGTAGAGAGTGTGCACTTGTAATCTACATTCTTAGAGTCTGTATTAAGATGCAAATAAAAGGAGAAAAATGTGTTTATGTCTGAATAGACAAGAGAAGAAAAAAGTACCAATATGCAATAGCTTGCCTGAAGATACTGACTGACACTAACAGCAGGCACAAAATGGGTTTTTGAGCTAATGAAAACTGTAGAAAAATTTCAGTTACAAGAGAAATCTGGAGGTCATTTTGTCTAAGATCCTGCTCCAAGAAGGAGGTTCAAAGTTAGTGTGAGCAGACATAAATAGTATCCCCACTTTCTATGACAGCATATAATTTCTTAGGAGTTGAGGATTTTACAATGCATATGCATAAATGACTACATCCACTACCAGAAACCACTGGGGGTGAAATCACTGTTACTGTTGGGCTGAAATGCCACAACTACTCAGCAATGTACAGAGAAAATTCCCACAAGTTTAACAGGTGCTAAAAGAGTATGTAATTTCTCTCCTTCCTAAACCATTCCTCTACTCCTAGTGCAGGCCATCTCATTGTTCATTATATCTAACTTGCATCATGAGTCCATCTTTTCCCTTAAAATAAGAGGTGGCTAGCATTAGGAAAAAGGGCATTTTTTTAAGAAAATCTCTAGGAAAAAGTGCTTGTTTGCTCTAACTCCAGACCTTGCTTTCTTTTATGGAACAGAAGAGAAATGGAGAGGGAAAAAAATCTCTACAAAGTCTTCAGGCGTAAGCCAGTACATATGGTTTTAGCGTGTCTCAGCCATGGAAGAACATCAAAGGTCTCACTCCGCCCTTTAACAAGGCAATCAAAAACAGTTAAACAGAGTGTTAGTTATCTTCCTGGATCAGTTTGGGTTTTTTTTTCAGTGATTATAATGCATTATCTAATTACAGGGTTTATTTGTGAATTGTCATTTGGCATATAGCCTCTCATTTCAGAAATGGTACTCAGTAGCTTTGTCTGGCAGCAAAAATAGAAAATGCCCTTCTCTGATGTGAAAAACTCAGCTCACTCTTGTCAGTGGGAGTGGCCCAGGTTGTCTAAGCACTGGCCAGCTGCAAGGGGAGGGTACACGGGTTGCATGGATTTGGGCAAGACATAATTTGAGCAAGTCAGGGAGAGTAATAGCTGTCAAAAAAGCCCCAGAAGAGTTTACAAACACTCAGGGTTCAAAGGGAGCAAAGCTATATTGAGGTATGTGCTCAATAGCCACATAGTGAGAAGACTTATCTAAGCACCTTCTGCTCAGAAAAGGAAATCTGCTTCTTGGATAACTCCATAGTAAAGACAAAATCTGGGCAGTGATAGGAACGCTGCAAGAGCCAATGTTGAAATTGGATGTAGTCACGTTTTCGTTTCCTCCAAAGAGAAATACCAGAAGATTTCTTTTGAGTCACTTGGTGACCAGCCAAAATGGCCAAATGAACCTTTTCTAGGTTCAGTATCAATAATACATGATGGATACTCCAACAAGTGCACACTCTCCTGGGCTGGGTGGCAGGTCTCCCCCATATGTATGCAGAGGGCTGGGCACCCTCCAGCACTGCCTGCAGTCAAATGCTGAGATTATGAAAATGGGGAAGGCCAGTCCCGTCTTGCTAGCTGGCACAAAGACCATGGCACAGATACGAGTAAGTTCGCCTTCCAAGTACAAAATGATTGTTGGCAGTACACCGTGAACATGTCAAACTTGGGGGAATATATTAAGAAAAGGCCCTTCAGTGGTTTTCTTTCTTTAAATGGTAGCCACTGGAAAGTTATGCAAACACTTCAGCTGTGGAATATATAATCTGACATCTGGCAGGGCTCCTTTGTTGATCCAAGAAGTGAAGTATGCAAGTGATAGCTAGCAGTTGTTTCAGTGCTTATTCAAAATGATAAACTATGTTAGATGTGTTTTCTCCCTCACCACTTCTGCTCTACCACAGTAACTCCCAATAAATAAACCCGATTCCTTGGTTTTCTAACAATGAAATGCTCTTTTAGCAGCCTCAGGCTAGGGCAGAGGGGGCAGCAAAAATGAGTTGGCGAGGGAGTATGAGCCTGTGGCTGCACAGGAAAATGAGCCCAAACCAGAGTCAGCTATCTGAAACATATACCCAAGCAAACGTGATTGGTTTTAATAAAACAGCTCCCTGATCCAATCCACTTGAGTTAAGCAACTGGCCAAAGAGCTGTTGCTAAATCAAAATCATTCCTGTTTCTGCCCATTTCTTGTCAAAATGGAGATGGATGTAGTCAGAGTCTGTTTGTGAAGCCTGCCGCTGTCACTGCAAGCCTTGAGGGTCCCAGTCTATCTGCTCTAGGGGTTGATTTTGCAGTCTCCCTCCTTTGCTTCTCATCTTTAGTTGGCTTTCTCCTCACGGTCACCAAACTCTGCCCCTCCGCCCAGCCTCAGCAAAAAAACAGTGGGGAAAAACTCATAGGTCGTGTTTCCAGAAGTTACTCAGATTTCACTCACTGCCTGACAAGGTATAAAGGACAAATAAAGAAACCACACTCCCACAGAAGCCCCTGCAGCACCTGATACAACACTTGGTCTGTGCAGCTCCAGAGGAAATGAAACCGTGCTGACTGTGTGTATTCTTTTTATTACCTTTTGAGGGAAAAATAAAAGGCCTGATTAAAATAAAATATTAGTTTAAGCTTTTCAACATGTTTTCTTTCTTCATGTATTTCTATTCTGTGTGGATACTCACCTACTAGTTCCTTTTAAAGAGTTTAACTCTTTTCTAAATGAAATGAATTATGAGTATGAGAAACAGTCGTGGCATCAAAAGTCTTACAGCCCTTCTCTAAAATAAAAACTCAGTAAACAAGACAAATATTAATTTAATAGTCATTAATCATTGTTCTAGGGATGACCTTCTATGAGAAGATCGGTCTTTAAATTATGTGAAAAACAGGAGTAAATTTGAACAGAATAGCTGCTTAGACTGAGAAGGAAAATCAGTGACTGAAGAAATATGTGAAGACAATGCTATAAAATATTTTCATACCACTGGAATACAGCTACGTGAATTGGAAGCTACAGAGTATTGTAATTTTCCAGTCAAAGCTGCACTTTTCTATTTCCTGTGATTTTCTGTTAGTTGAACTCCTGCTTTCTCATACACCTGTTACTCACAGCAAATTAAATTTAAACCACTGTGGTTTGACAATGGACATCTCTTTGAGATACATGAGTTTCTTGTAGCTCATGTTTCAGAGTTGGTAATAATAATTATTCATGTTAATTACATAATATTGTCACTCTGGACCCAAGAGCAGGCTGAATTGTCTGCCAATACTCACCCGGACACAGGAAACCTGGACTAAAATCCAAATTAACATATTTCTATTGAAATTGGGCCATTTTATCAATATGACAACAGAGGTCTCCTTTGAGGTTTTCCTTGGCTTTGACTTTCTTAAGAAGCTCATCAACCTTTCTTTGTCTAAAAGCCCATAGCAGTTCCCATTTGTCCTGTCTGATATTAGCACCCACTTCACTGTCAGCCCAGAACCCTTGCTTTCCCTCACCCAGGCCTAGTTATGCTCCACTGTTCCGTGAAAATATAATTTTGCATTTCCTCCCCAAAGCCTCTTTGAGATGATAGGGCTGATGTGTGAGATGGAAACCTTAACTGTCACATAACACACCAATTTGTGCTGCGTCCCTTCTTCTGATTTTTCTTTCTTATTCTAGAAACAAACTCACACCAGACACATAAAGGTGGACAGAAGCTTCACATCCTGCCAGCAGGCTTTGAATACTGAGAAATATAAAATACATGGTACCTTTGTGGTTGAGGGAACCTATAGAAATAAATACAATCCAACCAGTGCATGGTGACTTCATATGAAATATTACCCAAACTAGTCCTGATGCTACATAGCATCTGCTGAATCAAAGAGAAATGAAGGAAGGAAGCTATCATCTAAAACACTTAAAGGAATAAAAGATATTCAGAATCAGACTTTCTTTTGAGAATTAATGAAGTTTCATGTTCCTTGCAGCATTCTTCACTCAAATACAGCAGCTATAACCAAGACATCTGGTCAAGGGCTGCAACACTGGTGATATCTGCTTCACGAAGGAAAATCCATGCATAATTCCATTAGCTTGGCTGTGGAAGAATTACTTTCTCAGTGTTCACTGATAGTGAATGACTGGGTGATAAACTACCATGATGAAATTTAATGTTAAAAAGAGCCTTTTGCATTATGCATGCAGGGAAAAACAACCCTAGCATTACATACATATGGATAGACTCTAAATGAGCAAATGCCTCTCAAGAAGAAATCCAGGAAGACTGGAATCACAGGAGACAATTATTTGCTAGCACAAGGTCCATACTAGGAAATTTTGATGTGATTAACTGTCCAAATGAGTAACAAGTGAAAGAGAGCAATAGAAAAGAAACATACTTATTCTAGGAATACCTTGTCCAGTACCCGTTATCCCCACTCAGAAGGGAAAAGATTGAAAAAAAAGTGTGATGAGGAAGCTTTAGGAACATGAAGTAGCTTCTGTGTAGAGAGACTGATCAATAGGACTCCCTGGCGTGGAAAACGTGCAACAGAAAGATGATGTGCTGGGCTACAAAATCCCCAGTCTGCATAAACTGTTCATCCCCTATGGGGATGTGTGCTTGTGGGTGGTTCACGTGCTGCACATGAGGATGTGGAAAATTGACTGGGCAGCTTGCAAGGTTGCCGTCGTGCCCAGGTAAGACAGAATCAGATAGGGAAGAATTCTAGTCCTCTCTCCTGAAGCGTTCTCTGTGAGTAGTTAGGTTTGGAGAGGAGGAAGAGTTTGAAAATATGCCACCTGGCCTGTCTGAGGGCTGGCGAGTGAGTCCTGGCAAGGAGAGCACACACTGACTCCCTCCTGCACTGCACTAGCAATGACACTAGGCAACTTGCTGGTGGTGAGCAGTGCTTTGCAGGGCAAGGTGACCTCTCAGTTTGTGCTGGCTTCTGGTTGGGGTGGGAGAAAAAGACTGGACTCCTTCATAGCCCACCACCACAGAGGGCTGAAGAGCAACTCAGGGGAGGCGGTCTGCCCTCTGTGTGCTCTGACCTCCGCTATGTACTGCCGGTGCCAAGCTCTCCACTCCTCTCCTGCGCTTTGCAGCAAGGGCAGGTCAGCATCCTGTCAGGGTTTGGAGGCTTATCAGAAATGCATCAGAAACAACACAGCCTCTGGAAAGAGTCTGGAGCTCCCACAAGAAAAGATTTATTATGTTTCTTTCTTCCAGCTGGGCTGTAGTCACTGTACGAACATTTCCTTTATCTCTCTCTCTCTCTTTTGACGTCTGACAGTTCAACTTCTGCCTGGAGCCTGGCAAAAAGTAATCAAGAAGTAATTACCCTTACAGAAATAATTCAGTTCAGGTTTGGATACAATTTTAGATGGAGGCTTGCAGGCAAGGGAGAAATTTTATCAAGGTGGGGTCTTCTGGCTCTGCCTCATCAGCGTAGGCAAGGCTGTTTCAGCTTGCACATTAGGGCAGAAATAAGCTGACTCTCTGGAGGCATGGGAACCCGTGTTTGTAACACAGTTACACTAGAAATCAGTGTTCATTAGTCTTCTCTGCAGTACTGCTGTCTTTAAAGAGAACAATTTCAGTTTCCAAGACGTTGCTACTTTCTGTGAACCCTTCATTTTAATGAAAGCATTTCCCTCTTTCATACTCTGTTTCATCAAAAAGCTATTTTCTGTTGCAGAAATAGAGAGCTGGGGTCAACAGTGGTGCTTACACAGTCAAAACAAGGACCAACTCTTGCAAGACCATCCTCTTTAACACCAACCAGGGTGCTCAGCCTACTTCTGAGGAACCCTGCAGGGGAGAAGGGGACCTCCAACATCCCATCCCAATGCCACCCATGTTCCTGCTGCTTGCCTTGCGAGGAGGAGGAGGGACTGCCTCTGGCAGGCAGCACCTGGTTGCTGGCAGTGTCCCTTCTTCAGGCAGCAGCAGCTGCCAGCAGTGGACACTAACTGTAAATGAAGTTTTGATGATGGAGGCTGTTCTGTAAGAACTTTCTTTCTAGTACAAGTAAAATGTCAGCCTCACCTCCCCTGCATGGACCTCCTGCCTCGCCCCATCTGTGGTGAAGGTCTCTGCTGCTCTAAGGTTGCTCCTGGTGGCTCATGATGGACAGGGGCTGTGGGAATGGTTCTCAGGGAAGGACTGCACCTTGTAGCTCCTGCACAGTGTGCTGGTGTCCCTGCCAGCTCTCAAGGCCAATCTGACAGGAGGTTGGGCTGGACATGAAGCTGCAGAGAAGCATAGTTTGGACAGTAGCTGAATTATAATTGAGTCTCTAGCTTGTTCTGGGGAGTAAATTGTCCTTCGCTCTGGGCTAGAGGGTAAATCCACAGCCAGGCCCTCAGTGATCCCAGAGAAGCGAGATAAAGCAAACCAGATGTGCGATTTCCTGAGTCTCTGGCATAAACCTCACATACAGAGGGGTTGCTCCTGAAGGCAGCTATTACAGTTACACCGCTGTTGAGAACAATTATGTTTTTATCTTGATAGAGTCTAAATTCTGTTGCAGCACACAAAACACCACACAGCATAACATGCCGAAGCCAGAGTGGTGCGGTGGCTGCAGCAGCGTGGCGGATGGGGGCGGAGCAGGGAACATTGGCTCTGCTGCTCAAGCTGGCAGTAGTGCTCTGCAGACCTCACCATCGTGCCATGGGCCAGAGTACATCTTCTCCAGCCACTCCACCACCTGTCCTCTCAGGGCATTGTCCTAACCCTAGCACGTGCTGTGCTGCAGCAGGACAGCCAGTGGCAGGAGTGCTTGCTTCATGGAGATGTCAGCTGCTCAGCTAATGGCATCTTGTTCATCAGGTACTTCGAAGTGGATGAGATGTTTTTCCACAGTCTCTTTTTACTTCTTAATTAGGTTGTAAACTTGGTGGTCAGTCCTTCAGCTTGGACCTGCAACACTCCCAGCAGTTTTCTGGTCTAGGACTGTTGTATGTTCTTTGGGAGACCAAGTGATGTTTTCTCGGACAGTCTTGCTCCAAGTCCTACAGACATCCATTTGTGAACCAGTCAAAGCACCACCCTTTCCTCTACTTTATGGGTCTGGAATAGAATAATCTGGCTGCAAACCAGTAGAGCAAGCAAGAATATGTTTGATATTAAGCATGTGAAGAGCACCAGTGACAACAGGACTGTTCACCTGTTCTGCCTCTTGGAGAGCTAGTCATAGCTTTGTATCCTTGCATTTCCTTGGGTCTTCAGCAGGGAATTTTGGAAAGGCTCCAGAAAGGCTCCAGCGCATTCAGCTGGGCACTTGAAGACTGCATGCACAAGCAGCACTGTGCCTAAGGACAACTGGAGGGTGCCAAAAGGGACATTGCTTCCTCACCCAACGTGTCACATTCACACCCACCTCAGTGCAAAAGAGGAGCTGGGAACACCTCAGGCCCCAGGATATACATGATAAACATCTCCATACTGCTCTGCCTATCCCCTTCAGTCTCCCTCACTCTCCTTTTATATTACACAGATCTGCTGGGGCTCCAGGTCTAGGCTGGGCTCTCAGCCCACAGCCAAATCTGAATGAAAAGCACCAAAACCAGTTCAACAGCTCTGGCTTTACATCAGTGAAAAAGCAAAGGTCCATTTTCCTGGAGCTTGCATGGCTGTCTGTCCTTTCCCTGCTGCCGCCAGCTGTGCAAGCATCAGGGGCACAGCCCTCAAGGCCAGTTCACTACATATGTGCAGCCTGCACCACAGAGCCTACTTAAGGCCCCGTGCTGTGCAATGGCCCTGAGACTTCCTGACTCCTCAGCATAGCTGAGGCGTCGCTCCTACTATCTCATCTGGCCTGTAGTGTTCAGCTAGTGGCAACAATTCTACAGATTTTGCCTTCCCTTTGTTTGCATGCAGCCAGCTCACAGTGCTTTGCAATCTAGCGTGCAATCATTTTAATGGCTAAAACCAGGTTGACACGCCAAGCAGCTTCAAGGCAAAAAAGCTGGCATGTTCCAATGCATCCCTGTGAGTTGACGTGCCTTAGCATTCCTTCCTGTGTTTTACCAGACCACACTAGTAGCCAGCTGTGGGGACCTACATCCCTCTGCAGCTTACTTACATCCAGTTAGAGCAGCTCAAGCCAGATCCACAATAATGGCAAAGGGTTAAATCCTGAAGACTATTTCTGGAGATTTTAATTTGCTTTCTGCATTCTTTCTTGGACAAAGATCCATTATACCAAAAAAGATTTTTGAAAACTGCAGCTATAGTCAACAGGAGTTCACCTGACCAAGGACCTTAGCTTTTAAGACAAGCCAAAGGTAATTAAATATGCTTTGTATTGAGTATAAACTTTTCATCATATTGGGAATTTTCCAGCTTTGCTGGTAATGGGGTCCACAAAAGAGCAAAGATAGGCAGATAGTCAATTTTTTAAAAAGAAGGTGTAATTCACTAGATACCCCCCAAACTATTTGAAGATACCATCTTGGGCCTGGTCAAAGTATCAGCTAAACAGAGAAATACATCCTGGCTTACTTGTTTGATTTGGGTTGTAGTTAAAGTAGTTTAATCATTCGCCATGTAGTTCTGAAGTGCAGTGATCAAAATTTATGTATGCATTTCATGTGCTTGAATGAAATTGCAATGTATATGCCTCTGTAGTACGGTGTAACCCCACAACTGGCAGCAAGCATCCTCATGCACTTGCAGGGCCCCTTGTGCTGTTGTTGTTTATGACAATTTTACATCACAGGCTCCGTGATGGAGTTCTGGGGGTTCTGTTGTTTTGTTGGTTTGGGGTTTTTTTGAGAGAAGGGCAAATTTCAACTTTTAACATAGAATGAAGCAGCCACATGTTTTTCTTCCAAGCTGCATTTGCACACTACCAGCACTGTGCTTGTAGTGTGGACTTACAGTAAATTAATTCATCATTATACTGTAGTTTCCTTGGAGATGATGTTTTGCTGCCTTTATTTCTTTGGCTTCCTGGAGTAATCCTGACCCCTGCACCTAATTCCTTAACTGTTAATAGGTGGCCTACATTAACTACAGCCCAGTAACAAAGTGATCATGAATAATTTTTGCATATCTTGGAAGTTTCATGTACTTCAGCATAATGGATTAGCCACCTGAGACTTCTTATCAGAAGTGTGTGATTTGGATTTGCTATCCATCACTTATCCTTCTCTCTTGAATATCTTCACTAAAAGAGATGAATAAAAAGACCAGGTAACTGATCAGCAGAACAAAAATAACCTGTACGTGACAGAGAAGATGAACAATTCTTGAAGAATATTAGTAAAATAATCAATAAAGAGGATATTTTACAGTAACCAACTTGGACAATCCATGAATCACTGAGTTTTAGACTGGAAAATCTGTAAGAATTATAGTCAGATTTGACACCTACAAACCCTTGTGGCTTTGGTCAGTGCTGGTTTCTTATGGCTGTGGTGTAAATAACAACTCTTTAGTAGCATGCTGAGGTGATGTTTAGTCAGCCACTTGTACTCTTTAAGAGAATGATTTTGGGTAGACATGCTTAAATAATGTAAGCATCTATCGTAAAATAGGGCAGTATATAAAGATAGATTATAGAATCATAGAATCATTGAGGTTGGAAAAGACCTTCAAGATCATCCAGTCCAACTGCCTACCTACATCACCACTAAACCAGATCACCCAGTACCACATACAGATACATCTTGAACTCCTCCAGGAATGATGAGTCCACCACCTCCCTGGGCAACCTATTCCAATACCTGATTACCCTTACAGTGAAAATTTTTTTCTGATGTGCAATCTGAATCTCCCCTGCTGCAATTTAAAGCTGTTTCCTCTTGTCCTTTCACCATGGACACGGCAGAAGAGTCCAACCCCCATCTCACTACAATCTCCTTTCAGGTAGCTGTAGAGAACAATGAGGTCCCCCCTGAGCCTCCTCTTCTCCAGACTGAACAACCCAACTCCCTCAGTCGTTCCCCATTAGACATGTTTTCCAGTCCCTTCACCAGCTTTGTTGCCCTTCTCTGGACACACTCCAGAGCCACAATATCTCGTTTGAAGTGAGGAAAACTCTTTTGAAGTGAGTGATTATAAATGCTACAGAAAGAAACAGAAGAACCATACTTTGTAAAACATCAATTCTGCACATGCTTAAATCCCCACCTATTAAAGACCCCATTCTCTTAAATCTAAGGACTTGTTTGCATTACTTGTGAATAAATATAGCAAGATAGTGAATCCTGTACAACAATTTATTTTGCACTTTAGCCCCCCTTTCTCATTACCTCATCTCTAGAGACTAATGTAAAACTGCAAATATTGTGTGGCTGGGTGATATGCTGTTATGTATTAGAAATTAACCAGGGGTGTGGTCAGATGGTCTAATGGTCTAGTGGTTAGGAGTATGATGGGATAAAGGTTAGACTTGATGACTCTGGAGGTCCCTTCCAACCATAATGATTCTATGATTCTATGATTCTATAATGATTATAAGTAATCAAATTGCTGCTTGCCTGGTTTTAGCCCACACTAGCTGTGAAGCTAAACTTGTTACTTGAAACATGAAAGTGGCTGAAGCTCCAGGGTTTTATCCCCTATGAGAAGAGGAGAGACAGTGTTTGGGAAGCACCCCTGTCACCCAGACTGGGGACAGCCCTGTGGCCAGGGAGCAATTCAGCAGGGCAAAACAATAAGCTCTGGCCAGGGGGAGAGAGTTTATCCATTGGCCTCACCAGCAATACTGGGAGCAGCTGAAAAGGACAAGAGGGGGAAGGCAGGAATACCATGGGAAAAGCAATGGGGCTTTGTAGGAGTTTTGTTGTTAGATTTAAACTTGCTGTGGTTTATAAACACTCCTTCAACCTCTTGCTTATACATCAAGAACATCTCAGGATGTGCAACATTTTAGACAGCGACCAAACAGCCACTGCCAGATGGATTTTCCCTGAGGGGTAAAAAAGTCCAAGGCCTGCCATGTCTCATTCTAGAGCTGTGGCTTGCAGGGAACCAGGTACCTCACTGCCTGTGATGCTGTGAGAGACCTTCAGACAGACCTTCCCAATTACTCCACACGGAGTGGATTCAGACACAGGAAAACATCAGCGCAGAAAAAATGACCGCATTAATGACTGCATTTTATCTCACTCCTGATGGTCATTGTGTGACTGAACTTCACCAGTGGTAAGAAGGGATGTGGAACTCAGCTTGTTGACTCTGGATATTCGAGTGTTTTGCTAAACTAGTTAAAATTACCTCCCTTGTGCAGTGGGCTAAAAGATGGATGTCTGTCTGGCTTTAAAATTAACTAAGTGCTCGGACATATCTCTGACTTTTATATTAACTCTAAACGCTTAAGAAGAAACCCTAGTAGAGTAGTCAACTCCTAATGCTTCTAGATAGCATCTGGTACTGATCATTGTCAGGTACAAAATCCTGAATCATTTAGACCACTGTCTGATCTGGGTTTGATAATTTTTGCTTTGCTTAAAACAAAAAAAAGTCCAGATAAAACTTTTGTAAGTGTTTCCATATTATGGTAGTTGAAGTATTCCTGGAAAATTTTGAGGTGGCAATCTTTCCTTTTTGCCTTCCAATCTTCCTTCATACTATTGTCCAGCAGTGAATGATGACTGATTGCCACTTCACATTTGTTACATCTTCCACTTTTACCTCTCACTACTTCTGATTTGTTGCTTAAGTTCATGTGTCAAGCCAGTGCAGAACCTATCAGTTCACCCATGGTGAAGGCATCAGCTGGTAGCAGCTGGAAGTAGGCATCCGAAAGCACAGCTTACTGAAGTGTCTTAAAGCTTGCAAGTTTGCTAAATGAAAATGCAAGCTCTTCTTTTGCGGTGAGCTCTGTGTGGATGTATTCATGTGCTCCTTACTTTAGCAGGAGTCCTTGCTTAGATCTATTTTGGTGAATCACTTTTTAGAGAAGGGTTTATAATTTGCACGTGATTCAGAACTTCTTACAAAACTTGTCCTGTTCTTTCCCTTTCACAACAGCCATTTGTCCAGTTCCTGCCTTTCCTTTCTCATGGTCATTCTTACTCACCAAAATGCACTAAAACTCCTCCTCAGGATGAACTGTGCAAGAGAGAATGATTTTTACCTACTTCATTTTGAACATAGCCAGCAAAATCTGTGGGTTAAATCTAAATTAATTAATTTCTTCTCTGTGTGACATCATATATAAACTGTTCTTTCAGCTGCATAATGACAAATATTTGACAAAACAATGTGTCTGAAAAATACTTGGTGTGATTTTGCAAATGCCTCTTGCGCTAGTAGCAAATGAAAACAGAATGAAAATCTCTAGATTTTGGTCAATAATACCCTATAGTCTCATCTTTTGGCCATTAAGTGTTTTGGTTATGACCAAGATGTAAGCTTGAAAATATTCTTCATCTTAAAGCCATTCTGTGTTACCTTTTCTGCACGTTGCCTTTGCCTGCAATGCTTAATGAACCATAATTTTCTTGAACTGCAGCTTGCTGCCTAAGGTCTGGTATTTTTGTCTTTCCCTCATTTTGGCTCCTTCTTTGATGGTTTCACTTTGGTCAGATTAGAAAAAAAGATAAAGCTGCATTTCTACTAATAAGCCTCCTGGAGTCCGAGCCAATTGGCTGAAGGGCTGAGGATGTTGAAAATACATATCCAATTATGATCTGGCTGCGGTCCCCATTTGGCTAGTGTATCAAGTGTCAGTTCCAACTGAAAAAAGCACACCCTGTCACTAATGTTGTTTTATACATAGCACAAAGTGTACTCTTGAGAAGTAGCCTCATCTTCTGATACTCTGCAAAGATTTGTCAAAAACCTGGGAAGGATAACCTATCTAAAATACAAACCTAGACCTACAGGAAAAAATTTGTGCAAGTTTCTCCACCAAACTAGGTAACACACAGGTAAGCATATTAAACCCACGACTACTTTCATTCCAAGGATTTTTCAAGACATACAGCCACATGTGCCCAAATATTACAGAACATTACAGAGCATCAAAATCAAAATTGAGAGCTGTTTTCTAATTCCAGAAAAAACACTAACGGCATACACATGTTTTATGTACCAGGGGACAAGGCAAGAGTTCAAGAATATAAAATCATGGACTGAAGGAACTGTGGTTAAGGTAAGGAAACAGCCCAGTGATTATGTATTATTTTATTCCTCTACTCCCAAGCTTTTATGTTCCAAGCTGGACTGCTGCACTGAATGCTGAAGAATCAAAGTCTTGTTCTCTCCCTTAATATGCCATGACTGTTTGCTTTTCTGTTACCTTTCCCACTTTCTGCTGAAAGATTTCTGTAGTGCACTGGACTTTTATGTAAGAGAGAGTCGATATTATTGTTTAGTTTTTCAGGATGAAAGACTGCTGGATAGAAAAGATCCTCCCCTTGATTTGTGGGTTGTGCTTAGTAAACGTTTATTTATTTTTTTAAGCCCTGGAAAGGAGACAAGTGCTGTGGTTAAAAAAGGTTCTCCTTCCTTTGGTTGCTGGCAAAAAATGATAAAACAACTATAAACTGAGGCAGGAGAAATAAGGATATGTGAACACATTCCAATATTTTAGTCTCAAATCAGTCAACTATAAATAAATGCAAACTCAAGTGGAAAAAAA
>VZRW01007789.1:0-75340 GCA_013398125.1 Aegotheles bennettii | reverse complement strand
GTGTTTTTGCCTGACTTCCTCTTAGTTGGGGTGCAGTGCTCCTGAGTTTGGAGGAGGTGATCCTGGAATATTAACCAGCTTTCTTGGGCTCCTTTTTCCTTCAGGGCTTTAAGCCCATGTTAGTCTACCAAGTAGACTCCTGAAGAGGCCAAAGTCTGCTCTCCTGAAGTCCAGGGTAGCGAGCTTGCTGTGTCCTTCTTGCTGCCCTAAGGATCTTGAAATTCTCCATCTCATGGTCACTGCAGCTAAGGCTGTCCTTGAGCTTCATGTTCCCCACCAGCCCCTCCTTGTTGGTGAGAACAAGGTCCAGCACAACACCTCTCCTCATTGGCTTCTCTATCATTTGGAGAAGGAAGTTATCAACACATTGCAGGAACTTTCTGGATTGTTTCATGCCCTACTGTGTTGTTCCTCCAACAGGTATTGGGGTGATTGAAGTCCCTTATGAGAAATGTCAAAATATAGAATGTAAGAAACACAGGATGTCTTCTAAAATGACTACATAGAAAAACATGTTTCCCCATTTGTTTTTCTGTTTCTATTCAAACAAAAGAGGTTGCAACTCTTATAGAAATTATGTCTTTTAATTTTACCGACTTGTTTCTCTGTTTTCTAATCGGTATCTGAATTTAAACAACTATCCTTCAATTCTGGAACTATTTTGTTACAGTGACAATTTGGTCATGCTTAATACTGAGTGTATGCTTTTCTCTAACTTTCCCCTTATTTACAAAATGTAATATATGAAATTTATTTTTTCTAATTTTAATATGCATAACACTATAATTCCCACCTCACACCCTCCTTGATACATGGGGTAAGATCTAATCTCTTTTTGAACCAATATGTACTACAAGAAGAAAGTCCAGTCAAGTGAGAAAAAAAAAAATCATGTTGCTCAAATAAGCATGATATGTATATTCATATATTCAGAAAGAAATTCAGCAATGTTTTTAAAATGAGAGAGTTCTGGAGATTTTCCAGCTTTCTTCTTGTGTTATCAGTAGGGGATATTTCAAAGTGCTGTTTCTTCATCACAAACACAAAGTCACTATTAAGTGGCACCCAGGAAGATGACTGAGCCAATGAGTCTTGCTTGGTTCACTGTATGATGGTAAGATCATAGGAATATAAACAATTGTTATATTTAGTGATGATGTAAGGCAAACTTCTAGAAAATAAATCAACTCCGCATTTTACTACATTATCAGCTTAACCAATACTGAGAAAATGTGTATTGCTGACTGAAATCAACACATGAAATATAGCTTGTTAGTAACTGTATCAATTTCCTAATCAACACTACTTAAAAGTTGACAGAGTAATGTTAACCAATGCAGAAAACAGAGCACACACAGATAGGCACTCTGTAAGATTGGGAAAGGAGGCATTCTACATGAGTGAAGAGAGAGAGAAAGAGAAAGAGAAAGAGAAAGAGAAAGAGAAAGAGAAAGAGAAAGAGAAAGAGAAAGAGAAAGAGAAAGAGAAAGAGAAAGAGAAAGAGAAAGAGAAAGAGAAAGAGAAAGAGAAAAAGAGAAAAAGAGAAAGAGAAAGAAAGAGAAAGAGAAAGATGGAAAAGGAAAAAGGAAAAAAGGAAAAGGAAAAAGGGAAAAGCACAAAGGACAAAGACAAAAGGAAAAAGGAAAAAGGCAGACAAGTCTCTATGCATCCTTTCACTCACGCATCACAAGTGTGAAAAGGATATCCAAGCATCATTTGCCACATGCTCTGAAGAACAACTTTCAAAAAAAAAATTGTCATTTTTTTGTCACATTCAAGAATTTTACAAGTATGAGAGAAAAAGCTGAAATCGGACAGCGGTACACAACAGATGGGCTGAATTTCACTTTGTACCTCTAACAGGAATGACAGCTTCCTTAAATGAAGACTTTCTGTAATCAAGTTCTTTACAGAACCCAATAAATACATCTTGACAATACCCATGTGAAATGAGAATATTGCCAGTGTTCCCACAAGATGGGAAACTGACCTACAGAGCTACAAGATGAATTGTCAAAAGTATCAGCTAACTTGAAAGTCAGTCTGAGAAAGCTGCAACCTAGCCCTGTTCTGCTGGCATTCTTGGAGGAGGGTACCCATGAACTTCATCTGCAGTTGGGAGATGTTCACCACTTCTGTTAATCAGACCCCAAGTATTTCCTTTTGTTTAGCCAAATAAGAATTAATTTGGATCAAAATGCACTTAGTGGATAACTGTGAAAACTTAGACTTTAGTCATCTGCTCACCATCACCAGGAAGCCTGTGACAGAGGCCAGGAGAAACCCAAAGCAGAGCCTTCACTTTAGGTACATCTTCTTTGGGATAGAGTTGAAGCAATTTAAGAAGTTGCCCTACCCTGCTGTTATAACATCCACAGCTACACTGTTTGAATGCCCATATCAGTGGTCTGTGTCAGCAGAGTCAGTGGACTTGCTTCAAACTATCAGCAGTGAATGCAACACAATTCTGGAGGCAGAAACCTCCAGCTAATGGATAGTAATGAACAGCTGGTGGGTAGTAACTGCTAAAATTGCTATACTGACTTTGGAAGCCTCAGGTGCTTTAATTTTTATTTCCTGTATTTTTCTGCCTTAGCTGTCCTATAACTCCCATTTCTACTACATATGAGACAGGCATCCTGCAAAGATCAGCATATTTTTCCTGTGTACTGCTGGTTTGTTCTCAGTGCATAGTCCCTCCCATGCAGTGAATGAAACAGAGATCTGAAAAAAATAGTATGCAATCATGAACTAAAGACTGTGCTATAGCACATACATTCAAGGGGAGTAAATTAGTGCTGCATTAGGCTACCCTAGTCTCTGGGTGTTTACCTTGGCTACATTTTGTGGCATTATCTTGGCTCACTTTTCGTGGCAGAAAGCTTGGGCTTGTAGGCACAAAGTGTGCTGCAGCATTCTCCTCTCTGTGTGTGAGTGCTGAGAGGTGAACTGGAGCACACAGCAGTATCTCTGGGTCACTGCAGCCAAGGACCACCCAGACTGGTTCTCCACATGGCGTAAGTCTTTCCTCCTTGCTCTAAGGGTGTAATTGAAACCAGACTGTGCATGGAGGTCCTACCAGGAAAGAGGGAGCAAACACTTCACTAAGTGGAATGTATGATGCAACTACAAAGAAATGCTGAACAAAAAAATGCCAGCTTTAGTTCTTGCTGATTGTCCTTCTGCTACTGTCTGCTACACTTGCCTTTAGCAAGCCCTTGCCTCACTCTGTAGCAATTCTCCCATAGGCTTCATTGCTTCTGCCATTTTTAAAATCTACACTTTTCATTTTCCCCTGCCCATCATGCCTCAAATTTTATTCCCTGTAAAAGCTTGTTTGTGTGCTTCTCCCCACATTTATCTCTGTTCAAAATGATTATTCACAATCTGTAGTAAGTAATATAAGGAAGAAAGCCCTGTAAGCAGATGCCGATTCTATTTATATTTTCATATAATTCAGTCACAGCCATTTTGTGCCTTGAAACTTGAAAAATTCACATTAGTAACACATCTGTAGGGTTACAGAAGTACGTCTGAAAGTGCCAATTCACTTTTATTTGCACACTACACTGGAGAAGCAAAAGGCCAGAGGCAATAGAATGAGTAAGACTGAAATTTTGTTTGCAGTGTAGTTTGCCCTCGTCTTTTCAAAAGGCTAAACTTATTATTATTCTCTGACACAGTAGTCCTATAGATTTGTTTGTGTCTTGAATCGTGAGTTTCCTATTTATGGTTTTCCCTGAGTTTTGTCATTGCCTTGCTTGCAGAATCTGACTGTGAAAGCTGCAACATGCTCCCTCTGTGGAGCAATTACAAGAGTTGCTAAATATTGTGAACACGATTCCCACAACACATCTGGCAGTGCACCACACTGCATAAACTTGTTACCTCTTTGTGTGGGGGAGGCCCTGAGGTAATCATCATAAAAATGCCAAAAGAATATCTGCCAATGACATCTGGAAAAAAAAATCCTCTAATGAATCTGGGAAAAGTAAGAAACACGCTTAGTGGAAACAAAGGTCTTCATGCAGTAAGTGATTCCAGCAGCTGGAGGGTTAAGAAATGCATCAAGTATCATGGGACTGAAGATAACATTGCAGGGATGGCAGAAGTGAGCAATGGATGACTTGGAATGACTCATGTGTTTGCAAGCCCTGTTCCCTGTTAGTGGTGTACTTACTCATATAGAGTTTATCTTATGTATTCTTTGTTACTTTCATTCATTTTAACCTGCAGACTGTAAACACATTTGTTATGAAAAGAATAAAATTGCACAAACTCTGTGTGAAGCCCCTGAAATCTTGCTACAGGACTATTCATCACCTTCCCATTCTCATCACAAAGGCATTGCATCATTTGTTATTATTAGATAACACAAGAAAGAGAGGAAAACAGAAAAAAAAACAGACAGAGGCAACACAGAATGGAGTTGGGAAAACAGACAAAAGGCAGAAGACACATGGTAGTGGTGATGGAGGACAAAGAAAAAAGAGGGGAGACATGGGCACAACAGGGAGATGAGACTCAATTCAACAACAGGCTTCTTTTTATAAAAATATGCATTCTCTTGCACCACTACTTTTCCTATTGTGATAAGGTGAGGCTTTTGAGTAATTTTGAATAGTGCCGTGGCAGTGATTATCAGAACAGTCTCATGAGTACTTTTAGCCAAATAGCCTTCAGAAGTTCCTAAGTCCATTTGTCAATTCAATGGGAATTTTAATTGACTATTAAAATACAGTGTTACACAAGAAAGACATTACTGCAGTGCTGCAGAAATACCAGCAAATGTGCTGTCAACAGAAAAGGCGATTCTCTTCTGTGAGTTTATCGGAACTGCCACAACAGCATAAATAGCCTGAAGCAGCAGTAATTGAGGATAGAGAAGCACTTTCCAAATATGCTTTCCCCTCAAACATAAGCAAAACAAAGTAAAAGTCTAATCATTACAGCATTAATTTTACATGATTGGGCAGTTCCTCCCTTCCCATTACTGCATATGTAATAGGTCATATTTTACTGTGTGATATAGAATGATGGCCTACACATCTATACAACAAAGGGTAAAAATTATGTGGCTAAGTGAAATTGTACATGACAACACTGTACAGAAACCAGCCTATTTGAGTGTATTTGCTTTCTTTCTTATTTCCACGACAAACACTCCAGTAACTGCACTGGTTTAAGATACGAGGATTTTTGTGTCCTCAGGTCTGCAAGTTCAGAAGAGTGGGCTGAACCCCAGTTTCAACAGAGCCCCATCTCAGCTGACAGATCCTTCCATAGCAGGTTCCTCTGAACACCACCACAGGCAGGAATGTTCCTCACCATTCACCATGAGCTCTCACACGCAGAACACAGGGAGATGCGACAGTGCCCCAGGCATCATGTCAGTGACAGCCTGTACCTCATGGCTGAGGCCAGCGAAGCTTACCATGGCCTGGCTGTCCTCAGTAAAAGGTGTATACCACAGTTTGAACCAGAGTAAATTGTAGATAGATGACTTGCATTTTGAAGAAATGATGTGTTCACAGGAATGTGTGTATCACAAAATCACGTTATTCAGCCGATATTGTATTTCTGGAAATCACATAAATGAAGCAGCATTTCTGTGTAAAGAAGCAAGTGACTTTCCATTTAATCATGAGTTTGCTTGTTAGACAGCAAACAGTTGAGAAGAAAGTGTAGTAGGCTGCCGATGAACAGCACAAAGACCATACACAGACCAAAAGCAGGATGAATATTACACGCTGCTGCTGCTCTCAGAGGGCTTTATTAAAAACAAAAGCATATAAAGTAGCTCCTGAACAGGACGATTTTTAATTGTGTACTCTTGGGAAAACTGTACAAGGCAGACTCTCTTGCCTCCCTTGTAGTCTAGAGGGACTAAAAAACTCTCAACAGATTCCCTTTGGTCTAGACAAGTTACTGCTGAGTTTCTGGACCCTAGTTAAGTCTTGCTTACAAATAATGTTTAGCTGGTTACGAAACAACTGCAATTTTACTGATATCTTTTTTACATTAAAAGAAAAAAACTAAACAAATATATAGAGTGATTGATATGACAGCTTCTTCTAGTTCTACTTTCTTTTTAGTGTAAGTCTCCGAGCATACACAAACAGCAGTGTAAAAGTAGCAAATAGTGGCCATTAAAACAAAAATACCTGCAATGTGTCTGACTGCAATGGGGCTGGTAACAAGCCTGCATTGCTTTACAACTCTCAGGAAATCAAGTTACCCGTTTTATTTGGCCTTTGTACAATCCAAGGCTTCTTGAGATGAATCCAGAGAAGGCAGAGGGGAACAGCCGTGGAATACCATGTTTTACACTGCTACATCGTCTACACTTCCTATTCTGTGTATAACACAGACAATGAATGAGGAAGGTTGGGAAGAGACAAATCCATAATGACTGTGGTAGCTGAATAACATGGGGAAAAAAAAGATCTCAAACCCTCTTCAGTTACCCAAACTAAACAATAGGAAGCACCAATGGAAAGGATGTGGCTTAAATTTGGATCCTGCCTCTGTGTCATTCCAGATTTTTTCTTGGGCTAGCAGCGGGTGCTTCCCTCCCATTGGGATTTACAGACTAACATCTGTAGCAAGATCAATTATTTATCACAAAATATAACCAGAGGAGAAACAGCAGAGCGCTCCTCTACCATCCCTGGCTTATTTCACAGCTTTATATCAAGTGCCAGACAAAAAACACCCACCAGACAAGCAGGACTCTTTCTCTGACGATTAGGCACCCACTTGGAAAGAGGCAAACCGTGTTCTGGTGATGATTTGTCAGAATATGGGACAAAGCACTCCAACAGGAGGGCCTGACAGTCCTCGGTTTATGTTACTGAAATCTCTATGCCAAGAGGTCTCAGTGTGACAGCCTGCAACTGTCCAGCTTCTAAAGAAACTGGAAGCTCTGCTCACAGGCAGAGACTGAGGACCTGTTCTCCCAGTTATTTATGTTTGCTCTGACATGGTAACGATATGGTATATTCCTGTACCATCCCATTGCTGTACATTGATCTCTCAGATGTTGTGAAAGACGACGAAAGTAGCAAGATGAAAGAAAAAGGAAAAGCTCAAAACAAGTTTACATTAAATATTCATAACTGGTAGTAATTACAAACAGAAAATAAGAAATGAAGCAGTAGTGATTATGCAGTGGCCAAATTATCTATCTGCAACTCCTGCCAGGAATTTTTCTCCATAGATTTCTGTTGCTGAAGCTGGGAAGTGAGCACTTTTTTGCCTGTGTCTTTGGTCAGATTTTGCTACTTTATTTATCTAATACATAAACGTAGGCTAGTATGATGAATTGCAAGTAAAAGTAATGCTCTACGACTTATTTCTCTCTCCAGTAAAACTTATAATGGAACTCTGTCTTCAGTAAAAACAAGGTGACATCACAACTGCACAAAACTTTTAAATTTCAACATCTAAACTGTTGTGTCTGTCACTTCAGATGTTAGATGTTTTCTTTTGTGAATTCATGAAAGGAACTGCATTATAATTTTTTTCATTCATATAGGTTAAGTTTTTTTAATATTAATTCTGCTGATTATGACAATTCAGGCGATTCTGATTTGCCATTGTTAAGACTGCTAACCAAAATCTTTTTGGAAAGCACATGTTTAAAAGGTTGCTTTTCAAATGTGAGATGACAGCAAACTAAGAACTTTATCTGAAGGCTTCATAGAGGTGTAAAGCTTATATCTACTTCATGTAAAAAGTGATGAACATGTTGACTTTCAGGGAATTACCATTTTTTCAACTATATAAAATCACACGTTTATTCTGTTCTGTCTCTTTCTGTGGTGTAAAAGCTGGTGTTGCTTGACTGATGTTAAATACCAACACATGCAGAAAATAATGAAAGGATATTCTTACAGGTTAAGATATGCAGATCTGCTGTATTTGAATCTCATGTCAGTGCTAGAAAATAAGATATTCAGTCAGATCAAGGGTGAAAAAGTTGTTGAACTCCAGTATTAGTTCCTGAGCCATAATAGTCCCCTCAAATCACAGAAAATCACAGATAATTCACCCTGTTGCTACTTTGAATCATTTTAATGTTCCCGTGAAGAAGTCTCCCACTCTGACATGAAACATCAGTTCGTAGAAAAGAACGTGAATTCTACTTCCATGGTGAACCTCTCAGTTTTTTGACATCTGAGCGCTCCACTCAGCTCTGGAGACCACAGTAGCCTTGTTAGGTTTCTAAGGCACCCTAATTACATACATTTGAGATTGCAGAATGCTTTAATTTAAGCCAGCACACAATCAGATGCTGTGCTTTCACAAATATTCAGAAACATCATCTGCCAGGATCAAGAGTAATTGAACTGATATCTACTGGGTTTTATCTGCAGCTTTGCTGCATAATTTTTCATTTTCTTTAGAAGGCTTTAACACAAAGAGAGAACATGCCTAGAGTCCCACAGAGGTGTTTTGACATTAGGCTTAATAAAGCATGAAGAACTCATTAATAAATAATGTTCTGGTAGGTTAACAAATAAAGCTGAATGCATTCACGAGACTCAGAAGTAAATCACATCATACATGCAGCCAAATACCATGTTAAAATTATTGCAATGGTCCCATTTCTCTGGTGTGTTTGGCACAGCCCAGCACAACATTGCACAAATGAAAAACACTGCAGCATGTATGCATACACCTTCAATTATAAAGTTACCTGCCAATTTTTATTTGCACTCAGAGGGCTTGAGTGGTTTGTAAACAAGCATTCATGACACTGACAAAGAGATATTTATATATTGCTAAGCTTTGCTGAGAGAGCACTGCTGTCTGGAGTTTCAAAGGAAAAGACCTCTTGTATTCATTCAGTTATGCATCATCCCATTCCTGTGTCAAAGCTACAAGCTCAATACATTTTACTGGAGACATATTTGAGTTACAGCTTTCAAGGCTGTGTCAATATTTCCATATGTCCTTATTTTCCAAGTTTAAATATTCTGGCAAGTTTTGAATCAAGGTCTGAGGAGAGCTCCTAGCTGCCTGGGGTCAATGACACAACTCCCATCAGGCTCAGTTATACCAGGTTTTCATGTAGAATATGGAGTAGGATTGTGGCAACATTTGGATCTGGATTCACCCTCCATCGTGATTACTTTCTCAGTTAAGTGCCTAAGTTGAGAGCTGAAGTCACCTAAAAATCTCCCTATAATCAATGCCAAGAGATGAACGTTTCCAGAGTGTGATTCAGATCTGGGCTGCTGATTACAGAATCAGCTTAAAATGAGCAAGTTCTCAATTTAGAGACTTCTGCTACGTGCTTATGCTTCTAGGCAAGAAAACTCCTCAGTCCCTCCAATGAGGCCAAGGAACAGATTGTACAATTCAAGTTTGGGCCTGTGAGATCTATGCAGTTTGGGGGGAGGAAAATCTTTCTTTTTTTTTTTAATTTTTATTTTTAACTTATATTTGAGATATAATCATGTTCTAAATCAAGGATTCATGATATTTAGAAACAGGGACAAAGAATTCAAATGTATGTCTTTAAGTCTCCACCACAGTTTCTATAACCATAGAAATGCTACATTCTTCTATGTTAACTAACATTGTCATTTGTAAGTAATGCAACTATCTCGGGAAGAATATTGATTAAAAAAAAGCATTTCATGTCATTTATTTACTGAAAAGCCAAATTCCAGCATATTTAGAGTGCTTATTGAGATTATTTTTCACACCTGACTGAGCTGCCAGATTCCAAGAGTTACTGTGAACAAGAGGATCAGATGAAGCTATAATATCTTCTGAAAATTACTTAAAATCTGTTATATTTTATGAAAGATATAACTATTTAAGTGGGTCAAACCCATCTATTCAGTAGGTGTTTTTTTGTTTGTTTGTTTGTTTTTAAAGAGAATATATTAGGAAAATAAACTTCAGATTCATGCAGTCTTATAATATGAAATTGAAAAGAACTGAACCTTTTCACCTGAGGCACAAATGGGATGATTTTCATGTGACATTTTGAATTTTGCAAAACAGGACAAAAGTAGAAAAACTTCTTTTAAAAAAATTCCACAGATTTAAGCTGTTCAGGGATCTGAAATGCTAAATAAACATCTGTGATATGGAACAGCAAGTAGAGGTGGATAAAGTGTATGGTCCTTATATTTTCCATGTTTATCTTCTATTCACCAGTGAACATAATTTCTATCCAAGGTAACATAAGAATACAAAGAGTGGAAGTCAGTGAAAATTGAAACAGTATTTCAGTAAACACACCTCCCATATGTTATCCTATGGCTTCATAATCTCTGCTGACTTGATGTTGGGAACCAGACTTGGTGTTGGTTACCTCTGAAAATGAGAGATGTAAACTTTAGAATTCAGTCTCTGTTCCCTTTCTTTCCTAAGTAAAACATAAGTACTCAAACTAGGAAAAACTTGCCCATGTTCTCAGATGAGAAGTACCAGATTGCTGAGAAATTTTCAGTGTCTGGTAAATGCAGAACACAATTTTTTGGAGGTACCTGGCTTGCAAGGCCTGAACTGCCTGTAGAACATGAGAGTTAGCTGAAAACACAGCACAGCCAATACAGCAGTGCTTCTGGGTTGTGTGATCACAGTATTTGAAGTGACCATCTTTCTTGCAAGCTAAGATACTTGTGAATCCTCAAATGCTAAATAGGCACTAAAGAATTATTTCTTTAATTATGCTGTATCCAAACAGCTTGTGTTATTATGCTTGTGTTATACTTCAGATATTTACATCCTTCTAGGACTATGCCAATAATCCAGAAACATATATAAGGATATTGGGGTTTTTTGTTAGGGATATAACTTAGAAATAACTTAATGTTACATGACATTGGACAACAAAACTACACCAGAAAGTTCTATCCATTGTATACATTTACATAGTTTTAGAATGCTACATCTGCAAGATGTTAAAAAAAACAAATATCCAAGATTTGTTTATGGTAAGCCTTATGACTATGTGAGGGTGCAGCTAACACTTTCAAATAAGCTGCAACAGATATTTACTTAGCAATATGTGTATAATACCATGTGATAGAATCGCATGATATATATAGCTGTAAAAGGAAGTGCTTTATGGAAAGAAAATACAATTGCTACCTCACATTAATCTGCAAGGAGAAAAAATTCAGAGAATGGTATTTGTGCCACACAACATAAAAGTCAGCTAGAACAATCAATCAAAACCAATAAGGAAAATAAATCTATTTTAATATTTTTTCCTTTTACATTACTAATTTAAAAAGAAACTTGTGATTAAATTTTGTAAACAACATGTACATAGTTGTGGTATGTCTGAAATATTGAAAGGTGTTTGAAGGACTGTGGAGTAATTGTTAAAGCAAGGGTCCCTTTTTCAGGTCCATCAAGACAGTAGCTTCCTTGATCTTGATCAAGATGCCAGCATATTAATAAAGGAGGGAAAATGCCACCCTATATCAGAACAATGAGAAAGGACACAGAAAGCATTTGGCATCCTTTAGTATACACGTCTTGCAGATTTTACAGAAGGAAGGAGGATTTAGGCTTTAAAGTAACAGTTAAGAATCTAGAAAAAAACACCAACCAAACCAACAAGCATAAATTCCCCAAGGAACACAGTGGATCAAAGCACATCAGCTCTCATTATACCATCTCGAGAGCAAAATGCTCACACCCCAGCTTCTGGTTTGCAAAGATACCAAGAGGCAGAGGCTTACCAGAAAAGTGTTTTAGGGTATTCACTGCCCCTGGCTGCACTGGGACTCCCCATAGTGACAAGTTGTTTTTTTGGAGGGACAACACGAGTAGATCTCAAAGTGGTTTGGTTGGCTGTTCATTCCTCAGAGGAGCTGGGTTACACAAATGGTCAAGGAAAATAAATTCCTGCATTTCTGGAGGAATCCCCTGTGCCCTTTTAGCTGGTTGGACTGCAGTCCGGATTTATGATTCTAACTTATGATTCAAATACTGAAGCAGGAGAAATTCTGCATTGTTTCCATGCCTTCTCTAACAAGCTCTGTCTTTTAAGTACCCCTCTAGGAATACACACACAATTTAGAAAAACAAATGCTTTATTCATGATAGCAATAAGTACAGCATGGCTGTACACATACCAACTGAATAGTAGTTTTGCATTTTTTATTTTATTCCTCCCAGTAACTACATGTTCCTACAAGTGCCTCACAAACATGCACTGAGTTTTCTACACAGCTTTTGATGGAGAACATTTTAAATAGTTTTCATAAAGTGAATGAAGCTGTGATAAGCAGCACAGCTGGTGAGCTAGTAAAGAGACTACAACGAAGGAATTACCAGGAGGAAAATGTTCTAGGAATGTATTTTCCTTATGAGGATCAAAGATTAACCAATTAAGATTAGTGGTCTAGTTCATATATGCAAAATATATATGGAAAATAAACAGGGTGACTTGAATATTGTCTGAAAATATCTTTGCTTTTGAGACAGAAATTTCTCTGACAAGTATCTACCAAAGATCACCAGTAAGAAAAGCAGAAAGGTAAAGTTCTGTAGAATCATTTTACTCTTCCTTGCTCCTGAATGTGAAATGGGCGACATCCAAGAGAAATATTTAGAGGAGCACATCTTATTTGGGTCATGTTGTGACCTCAGAAAATCCACAGGAATAAATTGCAGGTGACTGCTTTCACCAACAAAATCATCATGAGTGAGACCCCAGAATGCTTTTTTCTGTTCCCTGTTGAGGAAACTGAGTAAAGCAAAGATAATGCTGCTTGGGAGAAGGTTCAAGATTTTGACAGTTAATACGAACAGTTTTACAGCTATTTCTCCTCCATAAAGATGCTCATAACTTTCTATTAATATTTGGGGCCAGGCTTGAAGAGTATCCTGAAATTTAATTCCAGCTTCCCCAAGACTATTGTGTGGGGCTTCTCCAGTTGTGTACTTTCATAGGGTACTATTTTCTTGCAGCTTTCATGTATGCTTTCACCTCTACCCACCAGTTACTCATTCCTACAGGCCAATACTGTTGTGTTCTGGCACTTCACAGATGAGGGATGTTTGTATGACCTCCCAGAGTTTAAATCACCTTTCACCTTTCCCCTACCAAGATTGAAAGGCTTAATTCTAGCAGACGTACAGAATTTCTGAAAGTCAAGTTCTTTGTTGAAAGGACTCTGCAGTGTGAACAGGCCCTAAAAGCTCACTGCATAACCAGAAGAAATGCATTACACCTCTCTCAAGAGCCCTCTTTGCTCAGAAGGTTTTAAATTGTTTCTTATACATGCTGTCCACTTGTGGAAAAAGAAAAAGTAATCATGGATATCAGGAGATCCAAAACCGCACCTCTGAGAACAAGATTGGTGCTTTCTACCCAAATGCAAATAGGAGCCTCAGAGACACTGTGGTTCAGGAGCAACGTTTCATTATGGTGAAGACTGAAACAGCCCGGAGTACAAGGAGTTAGATCAACCCCTTAAAATGTATATAGAGATCTCTGTGGCTACACCTTTTTCTTGGAGGCATGGAAGAATTTTCTAGACTTTGTTTTATTTTTGCTGCCACATTTTCTAAGCTCAGTGAAAAGCTAAGACAGCCTGAAAAAAACTGTGTTGCAGAGGCTTTTAATTGGAGTGGTAAGAGTTCTTGTTTTATTCTCTGGGGCCACAGCTGAGTAGCATGGTTATCCCCACCTTTTTCCAAGGATGTGAACAGCTTCATTGCAAACTAATGCTTAAAGGCATGCACCCAGGAATCTAGCTCAACTGGCTGGCTGGATAATTTCTGTCTTTCAACCAGCATTGTCTGGATCTCACCCAAGTTCAATCTCAGCCAGATGCTCTTCTCCAGGAGCCCCTTTCCTCTAGGCAGTGCAACATCTTTGTGATGGCTCTGGTTACATCTGTGGAAAATGAGATATACACTTGGGTGTCATCTGCAAAGCCTGTAGCAACTTAGCGCCTCTATGAACAGTTTTCTGGAAGTATTGGAAATGGACGTAGGGAGAGGATTTATAGCCCTATGGTCAGACTGCAGGTGCAGGATAATGGGGAAAAAACCACAATTTTACCAGTGTTTTGGGGTCTTATTGAAACCAGGTTTTTTGTCTGCAAGGTGTACAAGATTGGGATATATTCACTTAGCATTTGAAGGAAAAAGAAAGATAAATACACCCTTATCCACATCTGAAATTAAAAAGTCCTTGCAAATTAATACAGCCACGGGAAGCTAGATTAATAATGCTAGGAAATGAAAAAATGGTGCACAAAATAAAACTCTCTGGATAAAACAGATAGAATAAAGACTATTGTTTCCTACTGCAGTATATTTTGGCCACTGTGTATTTTACATTTAATTTTACAGTGCAGAAGAGATTACTGAAAGAACAGCTTTGCTTGATAATTTTCTTGTTAGGTAGAGCTGATGTATTAAAAAGGGTAATGTACTACATTTACATTTTCCTACACTGACTATTTCTTACTCCAATCTCTCCTTCTTCATTCTTAAAGTCTTTTAAACTAAATGATATGAAATAGGTTTTCTTTTTGACAGTTTTAGTCAGAAAGCCTTACTTTCCCTGCCGATTTTCATGCTCTACGAGCTTTGCCATCATAAACCACTTTGCATGTATTAAGAAGGAGTATTATATTAGATGAGGCAATTTAAGTGTATCCCATTTCACTTGGTGAAACTAAGCAGCTTTGCATTATAACTAAGTTGAGCTAATGAGAATATGCTTGAAGCCTGTGTTACCTGGAACTGAATTTAGCTAGTCATTCAATACTGCAACCTGTGAGTTTGTAGAACGATGGCAGGAGTCCTGCTGTGAGGGAGATAGGAAAATTATTATAATCTGCATTCCTAAATTGAATGAGTATTTTGCTCAGCGGAGGCCTCTTGACTGCAAGTAGTCTGAAATTACATCCTGCTGTTTAAAATGCTTTTTTTTTCAAAGTGAGTAAAAATGCCCACATTTTCTTAAATCAAATATTTTAAAAATCTTTTGTGAATAAAATGAATGAGAAATGGAAAGTCATATAACCCCCACTTCCTCTTGTAAAAGCTGTTTTATATTCACATTTTTGATAGTTGGGACAATCTGTCTAGAATTCATTGTTTTATATTTTTATCTTAATTATTAGATTGATAAAATTTATAATAATATCTCCTTCATCACTTTATTACTGAAAAAAATTCCATGTTTACAGGTTCCTTATTTTGTAGAAGATAAAACTGCAATATAGATATTTCATCAGAATCAACTAATGCTCAACACACTAGTAAGCTAAAACTTCTATGCAAAGTATCCAGAAAAGACTATACAAACATGAGCAAAAGACTATGAACATGTGTACTGCTTTCAGCTGTAATAGTTAATTTTCTGCCTAGTAGCTGGTATAGTGCTCTGTTTTGGATTTAGTTTGAGAACAATGTTGATAACACATTGATATTTTTTTTTAGTTATTGCTAAGTGTTGCTTACATTAGTGAAGGATTTTTCAGCTTCTCATGCCCTGACAGTGAGAAGCTGGGAGATGGCACAGCCAGGACAGCTGGCCCAAACTGGCCAAAGGAATATTCCATACCATATAACATCATGCTCAGTATATAAACCAGAGGGGGAAGTTGGCCAGGGTGGATGTGTGGCTTGGGAACTAGCTGCGCATCGGTCAGCAGGTGGTAAGCTATTGTGCTGTGCAACACTTATATATTCTATTATTATTATTAGTAGTAGTATTATTACTAATCATCATCATCATCATCTTCCTTTTCTGTCCTATTAAACTATCTTTATCTCAGTCCATGAATTTTACCTTTTCTTTTTTATTCTCTCTCCCATCCTACTGGGCGGCAGTGAGTAAATGGCTGTGTGGTTGTTTTGGTGCTTGCCAGGTTAAACCACAACAACCAGAAAGCAGACACAGGGAATAAAATTCCCCTACAGAGTGGTGTGGAAAACATAGCTTCATTCATGCAAATTCTTTATCTCATTAAAGCTAGAAATGGTACCAAAAAAGATAGAAAAAGGCCATGAATAAGTATTAGAAGGCACCATCGTTGTCAACATAGTTGAACAACTGTGTTCTACTGTGCAAAAGCAACAGATACTGCAAATACTTTGCATTGCATCCTGCCTGAGAGTCCAAAATGGAAAAGGGGTTGCTCAGCTTATCCTCCACAAATTCTCTGTCCTTTTAGTAGTGACAAGTGAAATACATAAAGGAAGAAGATGTTACAACTTCTATGGACATCAGCACTCCACAGCTAGAGTCAGAACAGGCCTCAGCTTTGCAACACTCAGCTGTGTGCATGTTTGTAAGTTAAGTGGACCACGCTTTCTTCAACTCAGAGTGTGGGTGACTCAGTCTCTCCACAACAAAACAATGGAGCCATCTTCTTAGCTGCTTCCTGGAAAACGTCTCTATCCCATGTTGCTCCCTGAGCTCTGCCCTGGCATTGCATGGGATTTTGGGGCAAAACCATACTAGGGCACATGCGAACAGATGGGATGGATGACCAGGAGCCAGGGATCAAACTCATGCCCAAGCGTTATTTTGCTGCTATAGGTAGATGTATACAGCTTTAGGTTTGCTGATGAGGCATAATGGGTGAGAGGAAGATGCAGTTACTCTTGTGTGAAAGATGGTTCTCATGAGAGCCAGCAAGTCAGGCAAAGGTGATGACAAGGTCAGAGACGTATCAAACACTACCTGTTTTTCTGGAATTTAAGGTTTCTTATGCTGAGTTGCACTTGTGTTGCTTTGGATTAGGATTCACAACTCTGACTTACTTTTGAAATGGCAGATAGATTGCTTCTGGTTTTCCTCCTCACAAAATATATCTGACAGAAGACACCTTTTTTTCTGCACATTAAGTCAACCTCCCAAGACATGGTAGGGCTGAATTCAGTCTTCCCAATGTCAGCTGACTCTCCTCCAATTCACCAGGAGGAAGTTGTAACCCCCAGGACTTAGTCTGTATGCTGTAGGTTTAGCAGAAAATCTCCAGGATCAATTTTAAGTCTGGGGTTGTGCCAAATATTCTCACTTCATAAGCCATCATAACATTTTTGTGTATGTGTGTGCTTCTTCATTAAATACACAATGTTTCTTTTGAATTAATAGGCTAGGTACTCAATTCAGTATAAACATAATTAATTCATTTATATCAGGGTAATTTCTTAATTTTACTATATAAGCTTTTGCAGGCCTTGTGGATAAACCTAGCTGCACTTGTATTCTTGCAAAAGTAAAGTCAGTCAGTAGCAAAATTAATCATGGAAAATTTGGACAGTTAAAACTCCACTGGATTAGCAGCCAGTCGATAATTTCGCTTAGTCTTTTTGATTTTAACTGTTTAAAAGAACATACCCATTACCTATCAGAGAAAGGGTGTTCTCCATTATCAAATTATTATCAAATAATGGTTGTAACTCTTGTCATATAATAAGCTACTAAGTTAACTTTTTTTTTCATAGTTTTCCATCCAAATTTATATATTGGTATTATTGAATGTGTGCTTGAGTAGCAATACTGAAAGCAAAATGAAAGATATATAGGATTTTCCAGCATTACCTATCCTAATATAGCAAGGCTCTGTCAGCAGTTGTACTGAGTTTGCAAAACCCATAATCCTATACATTATATATATTTAACAGTTCACACAAACATGTATTACACAAATCCCCAAGAAGTACAAACATGCATGCAGTGCAAGGAGGTGGAGTTCACAACACTTTTGACATTCAAACTCTGCAACTGCGTGAGATATTCACTTCTTAGTATACACACATGTATAAATGATGTAATATTATAAAAACTACCTACACATAAAGGTTACAATGTATGCTCTATATGTATTTTACTTTATTGAAAAATATCTAGGTATTACAGTGAGGGCACCCCACAGAACTAACATAGCTCTCTTCTATATGGAAATCTTTGCAAAATCTTGCAACTCCTCTAAATTTCTGCTTTTAAATGGAGGCTGCATTTTTATATCCATGTTCTTGTTCCTTCTGAATTCTATTACAAAAACTCTCAGTAACTTCAATAGGACTTAGATGAAATAAAACTGTACTGTTACTTTTTTTTTTTTCCTCTTCTCCTATCTGGAGTAGACATTTGGTGCCAACAGGGAAACAATTCCTTTTGATGAGGGATGATATTTTTGTCTTCTATTTACTTTATACAGGGAGTAGGCATTTAGAATGCAAACAGAAATGCTATCTAGAGTAGCAGACAGAAGGAGATTGATTATAAACCTACTACTCTGATGATATCACTAGAATCCCTCCACAAAAACGAGAAAGCAGAAGTCAATTCATGTAGTTCTAATTGCATCAAGTTTGAGCTCCATCTGTTTTAACCGATAGGTTTCCTGAAATCATTTTAATAGGTTGTGGAGATATCTAATAAGAACAAATAGTATTTGTATAACTAATTATTTTTTTAAAAAATGCCCAAATCAAATAAGATGAGGTTGACTGGAAAGAATTTTGTCTCCCCCGCCCCCCCAAACCCAGACAGAGCAATAATCATGAAGAATATTCTGAAAAAAACCAAACAGATGGCAATCATAGAATAAAATCAAGGTTACATGATTGTTCACTTTTCTTCTGTACTGCATGTAGCATTATCCACATCATTACAAACATATTCTTTTTTTTTATAATGTTATGATTGGTGCTGAAAATCCTGATATATCTTTATGATCTCGCTACTTTCCTTGTCACTTATGTGTCTGAGACATGACTTGATGTGCACATATCTGCATACATTCTACCACCTTTCTGAGCATGTATCTGCCTGCAGAATGGTTTCTTCTACATTTTAAATCATAACACAGAAAAACTGTATCAGTGAATTGTCCTGATTGAGGGTGATTCCCTGAGGTAGCATAGTGATGACAGACTAATACTCATAGATTATACAGAATTTTAACAGAAAACAAGGGACAGAAATTTTATTAAAATCTCACAGCTTCCAGGAAGTGAATAGTTGCGGTTAGGAAGAAATTAATATTTTCCAGCATCTTATGCATGTCTTTGGCATACCCCTGAAGCCCACATGCTCTCTAGAACAACTAAGCACAGAAGTGGACTAACATCTAACGTCTCATTCTAATTGACCATAGACAAGGACCGTCTTGTGAATAGAGGTAAGTAGAATACTTTCCTTGTCCCCTTTTTACCAGTCATAAATCTGATGAGTATGATTGCAATGCACAAAACCCAAGCTTAGAAGAAATACCACAAAAATGGCTAGTAGCAAACAAGCTCAGAGCATGGGTAGAGCCTGCTTTTGTTGGCCAGTAAGTCATGCAGAGGGCCTTAAGTTGCACCAGCTCACTAAGTGTATTTATTCCATGGCAGTTAAAAGCATGATCTCAACTATCTATGTGATGTCAATCACAGTTCTATTCACCTGTGGCTATGTTTAAGGAACAAATTGAAACACAGTCTGCACCTCTAATGATTAAATGAAACAGTCCTGAAACTCCAGGCTTTTACGGAATACACTAACCTTTGTGTCCTTATGCTCATCCAGAAAGTTCAGTACATCTACTTTTGATGAAGAACATTCAGGAAGAACTTAACTCTTCTGTTCCAGTGTTCGGTCTCAAGAAATCTTTAGTGGTTACTGAAAAGACCAGTCAAGGGATAAAGCAAGTCCAGGTATGCAGATGGAAAGATCAGACATCTCTGTTGTAAGGATGTACAACTCGCTGAGCCTGTATGGGAAAAAAAAAAAGATGCTTGCTTCATATTTGAAAAAAACATCAAAACCCCAAATACTCAGTTTCCCTTTTTAAAACTGAAACGATATTTTGTGCAGTAGGGCCCCAGAGTTAGGACTTGCCAGCTCAAGTTTTTGGAAGTACTGTGTCAGTATCTTGCAAACCTTGACAGCCTGGAATCTGGACCCCAAGTTAGAGAAGGGGAAAGAAAATTACAGGAAATGTGTTTCACAATAATAAGCCCCAAATGAAAACCATTCCCAACAACATCAAATTGCTAATTACATTATTTTAAGTGGTCTATCAAGAGTCATATACTGCACATGCTACTGCTATTCTGCTGCTTTTCACCCTTGACATTGACAAGAAATGTATTTTATAGCCATTTTGTAAATCAGTGGAAAAACTGGTTTTATACTGAGAACAATGCCAGACCCATGTGGAGAAAATGTTAATAGCATTTAGTGAGAAATGTTTGACTATTCTTGTCTTTTTTCTGTTTTTTCTTTTTTTTCTTAATAATACCTATGCCTCCATATTGAAGAAATGAGACACAGATACAAAAATGAATATGGTATTTAATTGCAAACCCTGTACTACAATTTCTAGCTTTAATCATGAACATATCTACTTTCTTTCAAAGCAAATCAAGGCCCAAGGAATTTGTAATACAGTTAGGCCCTCAAAATTATCAATACCAATGTGACCTGCCAAAAGACATTAACTCTGTAATTATTCCATTAGTCAGGAAAAAGTAATTCTGAGTGGAGAAGCAGAATTATATAAAAAAAATTATACAGAAATATTACAAAGAATGACCAGTTTGAGCACCTTACAGTATGATCAGTCTAACAAGTGCAGAAGCCTTTGCACACTTGTAACTAAATTTTGCTGTTGTATGTTTGATGCACCAAAAGAAGAGTGTAGAAATGTACGAGACATAAATTGCAGAATTTGATATAAGTCTAGGAAAATAACAGCCATCCTTTCTTTACAGTGAAGTGTTTATTTCACTACACAATTTCCATCTACATTACATAAACTACTTACTTGGCTCAAGAGCAGTTTATTTTTGACTGCTGTTGCCTGTATGATACATGATTTACAATGCTGAATTATTTGTTTCTCCATCAGAAAGATTTTTTTGTTAATAATTTATCAGATAAATGGGTTCTGATTGAGCAATTTAAAAAATGTAGGCAAATCAATGGCAAAAGACACCAAGCAGCATATTATAATGATACAATAACTTGAGCTCATACATTAGACTGAGCTGATCATGTCCCAAAAGCCCTCTTTTGATAGCTCAGTTTCATAGAGTAAATGTTCAGCTGAAATAACTAATAAAACATCTAACCTACCGCTCTGTGAAATCATGCCAGTATCATGACCAGTATCTTTGGAAACTAATAGGTTAGCTCTAGAAAACAAACAAGCAAAGAAACAAACCCCTCAGAACTTCTCTGTAAGTATACAAACTCTCCCTGCAAATAAGATTAACAGTTACATGAAGAAGACAAATGAACTCTTCTCTCAGATGTGTGAATGGGACTTTGGAAATCAGAAGGGTCTGATTCCTTTGATGCTTAGAGATATAGATTGCAGCATTAGATCCAAACAGTGTTTGCCATCACTCGTATGTGTGACACAAGACAGTGAGGGAAGCAAATGTGATAAACCCCGTAAGAGGGAACTCTCAAGGGTTCTTTGACGTATCACAAATAAGTCATGCTCTGAGTTACAGAAATTTCAGCTAAGCTGATCACAAGGAAAATAAAATGTATTCTAAGTGCTGCACTTTTAGCATCTTCACTACCTTTGAAGTTTTAGAGAAAAGGAGGGAGATTTGAAGACACTTTTGGAGGAAAGCTGCATATATCAATTTTCCCTCTTTCTTATAAGTGTATTACATGAATTAAATAACATTTTCCAGGGCAGTTACTCAAGCTCCCTAAGAATAATGTTGCTGAAAGTCCTATTATTTTATAGGCATTCTTTAATTGCAGAATGGACTGATTTGCCAGCAGGCTTAAGGAGACTACTCAATAATGTGTTGACAGTATGTAAATGTATTTATAAAATGGATACTGTTCAGTTTAAATGAACACGCATATTCTGCCAAGAATAGATTGTTTTCAACCTTAGTAATAGATAGGATTTCTCCTTTGTTATTTGATGAAATATCATATTGATTATAAACAATAAGCTTCAGGAATGACATATCTAACAATAAAAGCCGCATTTCAACATGGAATATATGCAAACATCAATATATGTAATTATATATAATCACAAATTTCATCAATTTATTTACTGTAAATAATTTAAGTGAACACATATGAAGTGAAAAACAAAATTAAGTGGGGTAACATTTTTTTACTTATTTGATTTCTAATTGAGCTCTTTCTTGTTGTGCTAATGAGAACACCGGATTTTTGTCTAGTGACTATCCATTTTTGATGTGCATTTACCCGCTCTACTTAAGACTAGATTCTTTGTCCAATGCGTCCTTTCAGACTCCATACCCAGGATTCACAGAGGTCTCCATGACCCACAAGAGGGCAAAAGGACATGGTTTATCCAACCACATTTAGTTCTTTCCCAGAGTAGGATTCCTTTCAACAGATTGATTGCTTTCCTTGTAAGGGTGCTAGCATTAGTGTCAACACTATTGACCAGTAAGTTGTATTACTCCTTTTGCACAAAAAACCTTCTAGCTGCTTTCTTTATAAGCTAGATACCCTGAGATATATCCAAAGGCTTTATCAATAGAGAAGGAACAAAATTTTTAGGGATCCAAGCAGTTCCTGCATGTAACACCTCAGCTACTATTTTGGTCCATGAATTGTTGCCGAATCCTGGTCCTCTGACTGTTCCCACTTGCCTCATGTTATTTTGCTCCTGGGCTCCCTTTTGAAATCAGCTGGTTTAGTTTTCCACATGTCCTGGGCATCACTTTGGCCATAGTTCACATGGACATCACTCGCCATAGGCAGTAGGGACTAGACTTTGCCAGACATGACATCTTCTGTCCTACACAGCTGTTCGAGAGTAACCCAGCCAGCTGTGGTCCTCACTCCCACGTGCCCTTATAATGCATGTCCTGCCTTTCCTTCATTCACTCAGTAGAAAGACAGAAGGAGAAAAGGACTAAACAGTAAGAGAATAACCCATTGATCTAGATGTATCTTTCCTCTCCATTAAGAGAGCAAACCCCTTACTCAGCCACTTGATGACTTAAAAGCATTTCAAAAGCTCATTGAATTTGAAGCAAAGGATATTGTCTCTCATTAGAGAATATTCAAGAGGAGTCACCTGCACTGCAAAAAGGTTTGCACTGTTCCAGGCTGAGCTGGTTCCCACTCCTACCAAGGGCAGCTAGGTGCTGTGCAGCTGCATGGCTGTATCAGTGTCCAGTATTGTGGACTCTCACCATTAAAAACCATAAGTCAAGGCACTGCAAAAAGTAAGATCTGCTGAAGGTTGTGGGGGGTTTTTTTAATAATGAACTTAAGTTGGTTTACTGGTTTCCTTCTCTGAATCTGTTAGACGCCTTTTTTTTGTGTGTTTCAAGGACAAGAAAGCAGTCTGTAAGATATCTTATAAAAACAGATGAAAAGACAAGAGCCTCTTGATTCTAGAAAGGCAGAATTTAAAAAGAGATAATTTTTTTAATTCAGAAAATAAGCAGCTAAACATAAAAAGCAAGCAACTATACATTTGTATATTTTAAGAAATGATCACCTCTTTCTTCACACATGAAAGTTACTCTCCCTCAAATAATACATAGAAATTGGTCATGTGCATATACACCTAGTCCATTGCAATGTAAAATAAAATAAGTTAGATTAAAAAATGACAGCTGAATTATACTTGGTGTTTCAACAGAGTAAGACAGAAGGCACTAAATCTCAAAGGGTAGATGTTTTTTTCTCTTTTACTTGTCAGTGTAATCTCTTGCGGTAGCAACTACTCAAGGTAATTATAAACCAAACATTACTCAGATTAAGACCTAGTGAACAATACTTCATTGATTGGTTTTAGTGCTATTTTGAGCCCATATCCAGGTACTATAATTTAATAATATAATAGTCAATGTATGTCCTTCTAAAGCATTTCACATCTTGGTATTTTGACTGAAACCTATGTAAAAATTAAGGTGAATAAGAAGCAGATAACTGGCTACATTTTCTTCTAGACACTGCTGTGGAAACAGCAGCGAACAGCTATAGCTGCTTCCATGGCAGCGAAGAGGCTGTCCTGGCAGCAAGTGTCAGGGCTGCTCTGGCAGGTTCAAGTCACAATCAGAGCTGGTTCCTACAAAAACATGGAATTTGCCATGAATATTATGAAAACACATACAGGACGCCAAAATTATGTCACTGGGGACAAAGAATAAAAAAAAAATCTATATAAAAAGTAAACACCTGAAATATCTGGGGTTCTCACGTAGGCAGATTTTCTCCTCCTGGCTTCCCTCTGCTCCATGAAAATAATTTTCAGAATAACCCAAAATTTCTGAGCCTATGGCACCTCTCCAACCCTGTCAATCAGTTGGCCACAACTTCTAAGAAGTCAGAGCTTCTAGGATTTGTATCTCTGGGGTAAACCTTTCTGACAGATTGCCTTAGGGTGATAGCCTTGGGAAGCCCTCCAGCACAGACCTGCAGAGCTGACCACACGTTCCAGGAACTCTTGATGAAATCTGTGAGGAATTTCTATAGATTGCTTTTTCCACTTGCCACATATGTATGAAGCATAGTTACCCTCAGGGAAACAATCCTCCTTTCTTGCAAATTTTGACATGCCATGTATTACCTATTCAGTTGTTATTCAAAATGTTTTAGAGATGTATAAGCCATGGCATATCATCATGACCACCACACCGCCATGCACATCATCAGGTTTTCGTTGCAAATTAAATTTTACTTGCATGATGGAATAAATTTCAAACAGCTTAATATTTTGCCACCAAAAAGCTGAACACTAGTAACTAGTAACTAGTAACTTTAAAAAGATACTTTTTTCCTTTTGAACTCACTCCTGAGCGAGATAAAACACAACTTGGACTATTTGCATCAATGTGTAATAGAGATTGGTAAACACACTGTGCTAGTGTGTCCACATTCCAAAATCAGCAGCAATCTCCTGTTTCTCCTGCTTAACTGTCAGGCAAAGTGTGGCATCAGCATTTCATGCTGAGTAACGTGTTACTACGAAGTCAACCTAGTGCAGTGTGTCTACACTAAGAAAGTCCCAGCAAGTCACAAAAATTCTCCAACTAAAACGACATTAAAAAAAAGGTGTGAAATGTGCAGTAAATCTCTTGAGTTCATAACACTAATTATTTTTGTGCAAAAGGAAGAGGGTAAAACCAGCATATATTATTATAAGTACTATGGAAGTCTTTCCTTTCAAAACATGAATACATATGAATATTAGCTGCTCCATTTATTCAGAGCTACTTACTCCATCTTACCACATAGTGCCTGATACAATCTGTAAGTGAGAGAGAAAATAGTTGAAAAACCACCATAAGGGATTCTTCACTCCTGTGTCAGAGGTACTCTGTCTTTCCCAATGCAGCTTTCAAATATTTCAGTTATCTGGATTTTCTAAAAAGAGGCAAGTAAAAACACCAGAAGATCTATTACTGGAGCATATGACATACAAGGAGAGGATGAGTGAACTGGGTTTCTTGAGCCTTAAGAAGGGAATGCTAATGAGAGACCATGCTGTTGTCTGCAACCACTTAAGAGGAAGGTGTGGAGAAGATGGAACAGTGGGAAAGTGAGAAGCATCGGTCACCACATACGATACAGGAAATTCTGGCTAAATAAAATAATTTCATCATGAAGGAGGTCAGTTGGAGCAGGTTGCCCAGAGACAACTTAAAATCTCCATCTCTAAGATATTCAAAACTCAACAGGATGAGGTTAAGCTACCTGCTGTCTGACTGGCCTACTTTCAGTGTGATGTTGGACAAGAGGCACCCCGAGGCTCCTCATCCCCCAGGTGACTCTGTGGACCAGAAGTCCTGGTTCCTCTGACAAATCAAGCACTCCTTGCAAACCTGCTTCTCATGAAATACTGAGTATGGCTAGAAGGAAAAAGCTTCTTATCTTTCTGAGTGAAATATTCACAGCAGTACTCCAAATCCCATACCAGTTCATATGCACATGAGTCAACCCCACCAGTTTTCCAGAGGAAGTACAGCCTCACACAAACTTAACTTCACAGACCTGAGCTGACTTGCAATGATGCACAGGCTGTCGAGAGCAGTAAATACATTCTTAGTGTAAGTATTCAGTACCTTTGCCCATTAAAGTAAGTTTGTCTTTCATTTAGTAATGTAGAACAGGGCAATTATTAAATGAATTAAATGTCTCTCCTTGACCATCTTCTCTTCCTAAACTGAACATATAAATAAGATGAATAAGTATAAAAAAAAGATGATAAAGCATATAAATTAGATGAATTATCATCTTACAGCTCTAATTTCTCTGACTGAATTGCTTATTTGTATCACCTGTGTTTTCAGCAGTTTCACATCTTCTCAATGTGAAGAGTTTTAGTATGTTTTCAGGCAGGCAGTGAAAACAACGTAATCCTGCACTGAGACTCCTGGGAGCTGATATAACGCCCCTCCTTCAAAAGCAGCATCCTTTGATCTCAGTACTCTGCCTACCTATCCCTCCTTTGTCCTGCCTGTTGCAGCAGCCAGCCGCTTGCAAGACCTGCAGCTGGTGGGGGAACAGGAGCTTTCCACAGGCATGCCAAGGGAGAGCTGCCAGGTGCATGAGGCAGTGCTGCGGGCATGGATTCACCATGTATCTATCTGTACAGCCCATAAAAGCAGCCTATCGCTACCTAGTCAGTTGTTTAAACAGTCTAAATGGCCGCTTTTTCAGAAATCAGTTCTGCACTTCGAGCAAAGACACTGTCAGCCATGAAGAATGCAAAAAAGTTGCCTGTGCTAACAAAATTATCTTTCTGTTTCCTGGTTTCCTTGATAAACACACACAAAAAGAATTGCTCTGCACCACATAACAGCAGTGTTTGAGACAGAGCAGCAGCCTTTATTCCAATTTGCTTTTATGTCAGTTCCCATCCTGCTCAAATATTGCCAACCACTATCACATTAACAGCAGATTTGAAAAGCAGTTTTCCTTTCAAGAGCAGAGGTATTTAGTCCAGTCTCAGATGACATGGTTGAAGTTTCACAGTGTTCTCCTGTCACGTGTCAGATTAATTAACTCAGCCCTGATTAATTAAAACTAGAAGTTTTTTTTACTCAACCATCTAAAATACCAAATTCCACTGATTTCCTGCAGAGATATACAGGCACAACAATTCCCACTGCAATCTTTCATTATTCTTTACAGAGATACTGTGCCATATTCCATAATCCTACTAGAATTTTACTGATGTGGCTGTACTGACATTGGTAAAATCATTCTTGATTTACTTTGGCACAAAAGAGATCAGCATCAGGCCTGTTGGGATAAGATTGTTCCTCCCTGTGGTCATATTTACTTAAGACTACCAAAAAAATACATTGCTTAGACAGCTTCAATACACCTTCATTTTTCATGGAAAAAAAAAGGTAGTTACCTTGAAGAATAAGAACAATATCAATCCAGCAAAATACAGAGCTAACTCTGATATTCAGTTTTACATGTACATATGATCTTCTTTATCCAAAGGTGCTTAAGAAATAGTTCTGGGAAAAAAAAACCCCTCTTTCTTCAAAAAAAGAGGAGCCAGGTTTCATTAAAAATTGAGAAAGCAGATGAAATGAAAATAAAGTAATTTTAATCTGTTCCCACTTCCCACATTATTTTTATGCATGTGTTTACCAGCTCTGATAAAAAAAAACAGCAGATCCTCCAAAACAGACCACCAAGAATTGTCGTCTTGGGTTTGTGGTGTTTCATCAGCTGAAATTGATAGGAAGGCTGGGGAAAACAACTGAAAAAGAGGCATATGATAAATGAAGATTGTCAAGGATAGGCAAGTGAGTGACAGAAACTGCTTCACTGAGAAAGGAAGATGAATGCTTGAAAATACTCTCTTTTCACTTTGGTGAATATCTTCCTCTCTATTTTTGTTAAACATATGAAAATCAATACTATCTGAAAACCTTTTTGTTTTTTTAGAAGCCAATTAGTGTTAGTGAATAACCACGTTACTTCTCGTGCATGTCAGTTTTGGAAATTAAGTGTACATCTTTAGGGTGCTCAGGCACCAGGGTGGTAAGAACAACATAAGAACTTGAAATGAGTAGAAACTGAACATATTGAAATAATGCCACTTGTGATAATGTTTCAGCAGACTGTGCAGAAGAGTGGTGGTGATCCTGTGAATGCATAGAAAATTTGTTTAGCCTAAAACTTGGCCAACAGATCTGCTCTTTCAGCTCTAATTTGAAGCCATAACGTCTCCCAATCAATCTATAAAACTACCAGTTACGAGATGGAGCCAAGAAGCCTTAAAGGCAACCTTACTGGGCCTTTCCCAGTAAAAAGAATTCCATTTACCTTAATATGAATACTTTGCACAGAGAGCTTGCAAATGGGGTGCAAGAAGTTAAGCAAAGACTCTGCTAGTCCTTCAACCCAGTTTACCAGACTGGATGTGAAGAGCACTGATTTAGCTATATATGAGTACTACTCCACCCAAGAACTTCAAAGACACGCAGAATATAAATTTTCTTAGTTCTCACTACTGCTGTAGTACAAAAACACTTGCAGCTGAAAAACCTCCTTTGAATCAAAATAAGACAAGAGGATTTTTTCCCCCCTTGTGATAAAAGGGCCATTATTTTCTGTCCTTTTCTGGTGACCCTGCAATCAGGGCATGCTCTCTAGGTTTTATTTTTCCTACAACATGAGGTCTATTTTAATTCATTCTTCAATGAAAAATGAGGTTCTTAAGTGCTCACTTGACTCTGGGCTTTACAAAAGACCACAAAATATCATTGTACTTGCAATCAAATTAAGAACACTGGCAATGCTGAAGAAAAAAAACAACAAAAAAACCAAAACAAAATACCCATGAGCAAAACATCATCTTTTCAAAGCAGGTGCTTATGGAGAGAGAGCTCTTTTGTTTTCTTACAATTGCCCCTTAAGTTAATTTTGCTCTACTCACCAGCTATGGATTACTGGCAGATTGGCTTGATCTGGAACAAAATGTGACCCAAAAAGATCATCAATGGCCATTCCCCAGATTCTAAGGCCCACTCTGCATAACGCAGCAGCAACCACAATGGACATCGGAGGCAGCTGGAGTCCAGAAAATGGAAATAGTTGTGTGGGCCTACTGAAATGCTAATGTCAGCTCTGATTCTTACACTCCCTTTCACTCAGGCTAAAGTGACACTACTGATGTTCACCAGAACTTCCAGTTACACCTCTGATTTTCTTGAAGCATCAAAATAAAAGCAACGGGAAAGGCAACATGCAGAGTCGAATTAAACACTGACTAGTCATAGACATGTTTGCAGCTGTGTTATAGAATTAGAATGGTTTGGGTTGGAAGGGACCTTAAAGATCATCTAGTTCCAACTCCCCTGCCATGGGCAGGGACACCTCCTACTAGACCAGGTTGCTCAAAGGCCCATCCAACCTGGCCTTGAACACTTCCAGGGAAGGGGTGCCACAACTTCTCTGGGCAACCTGTGCCAGAGAAAGGGTTTAATATACCAAGTTTAGTCCATTTAGAAGGACTACTTTCAGGAGTAAACAGAAAGAATTTTTCTTAAATCAGTGTCTGAGAAGATCCATGTCAAGAAAGTACTTACTTCTTTTTTCACTCTCTTCTCTAGACACCTATGAAATAGATGGTTCAAAGGATGTAAATCTTATTTCTCCAGAACAGAAGGGTGTGTCCTTAGGCTTGTTGCTGTCACAGCATGCATATAACCTCTACTCATGTTTTTCTGAAGCTCAGCTTGCCCACCACTTATAAGCCTTGTTGTGACTCATATGGACAATGATTTGCTATCAAATAATCTTAAAATTAGAGATAGTCAAAAAAAGGAAAACAATTTAGGAGAAACTTTTTCCAGTATTTTTGGAGATAAAAATTTTAGACTTTTCAAACTAGCTTTGCTGAAAGGCAAAAGAATAATCTTATTTGCAAATATGTTTATGCAAATGAATTATACCTCTCAAATGAGTACTTACATAGACAAACTTTCAGGTTTAAGAACTCAGGTGTAACAGCTGTAGTCATTTAATTAGTTTCTATAGACACATTTCTGATCAAACAGATTAATTTTAAAGTGTGCAAAATGGACAGAGGTGCAGCAGTTCACACTACATTCAAAACAATTCCTGCTTAGCATTGCTAATTAGGATATCCTAGCAGAATAGTAATATAGCACTATTGAGAATCTGAAAAACAGCAAATTCCAAACACTCCAAACAGAACATCTTAAGAATCCCCAGTGCAACAAATCTGTCCTATGTGAAAGCTTTACAGCTCTTGTTCAAAGCTTCAACAAATACAAATATCATCACTGCATATAGACTCTGAGCTGCTGTAATTTACCATAGTTCCGTGGAAGTCAATGATGATACATTGATTTCCACTAATGAGGATCTGACCTAAAAAATGCTGCATTCATTTACCAAAGACATGCTGGTTTTCCCCCCACTTTCAAACTTTATTTAGCTTTTCTCCAGGGGAGCAGAAGTGCTGAATTAACATGTAAGTACATTCAGCATCTACACCCTTAGCCAGATAGAGCATGAGTGCAAGAAAGGCACAAGAAATTCAACGCTGTCTCTCTACTTACTTTAGATTGAGGTAATCACTGCCGTAAGAGATGAAGAAAGGGCAATACAAAAGGTGTTACTAAAGTTTTCAGTTGCCTAGAAAACCCATGGCAGTAATTAGGAAGCAAGATAGGTAGTTTTATGACTCCAGATACAAATAAAGTTATTAGCATTTAGAAAGAAAGAATAGTAGAAAAGAGTTTACTTGGCTTATTCCTCAAAAATGTTTTCCAGAAGAAAACTTCAGAGAAACAAGGTGGATTGAAATAATAAAAATAATTTGAAATCTGTCCCACTGTTTTAGCAGTGTTTTTTTACTCCTATCAAAGTACTCTGCTTTTTCTGATATACTGTAAGAACAGAATATAACTTTTCTTAAGAAGAGTGACGAGTGACCCAGTTTTTGGAGTAGCATTCGTATCATTATCCTCTGGGTTTTATGTTTAGAAGATTATCTTGACATTAGGAAAGAAGCTTTTCTGTTTTTTTGCCCCCCGTTAAATTTTGAACTCTATGCTTACAGGAAAAACTAAGCTGATAAGAGAGAAAAAAAAAGGTTTTAAACAAGAGTTCCATTAAAACACACCCTTTTAAAGATATAAATTTCTGAAATTTCCTTTTGGGTTCCATTTCCCAAACAAAGCACTTGTTGGATGACTTACTTGACATTATCTCGCTATCTAGGATTCAAAATTTAGGCACAGTGTGCCTCCTTAGGTTGCAGCAATTTTAAGTAGGACACTTAATTCTCCACACTGAAGAGAGCAAAGTCTCAGGCACCCAGTGTACCTGTCTGCCCCTTGTCAGAAGTATTCACTTTGTTTCGTTTAGAAGCTGGGAATCTACCACAGCTGGGAGTCACAGTTGTGCCTCTATTTAAAGAAAACATTTCACTGCATTTCTCTCCTTGGTCATACTCTATCACCTTGATAGAGTTGGAACTCACAGCATGGTCAGGTCAAACAGTATTTTTCATTAAAAGAATTCTTTCACCAGTGTCACAGGTGCAAAACTTTTATTATCCAAAAAAACAATCTGTGAAAGTAATTTATGCAAGAAAAAATAATTTGCCTGTCCAGGCAGCAGTTAAAATATACACATACCTGATTTGCTCACATGATTTTCTTTCTTGATCAATAACATAAAGAAGATTCTTGTCTGAATTTGTGAGTGATCAAAATCTAGCTGGGAGTGAAATTTGAATGAGGTGTTGGTTGCCAGGCCAAATAAGCAAGTTCAGCCGCATTTCAGTGTTTCAAAGATTCTAGTTCTTTTCTAATTTAATACCTTCTGTACAAGGATGACATATTCCAAAGCTATTTTTATTTTATTTCATTCTATTTGATACCTAAATCATTCACCATGCTCATCATGTAGACTCTGGAGGGCTTACTGCAGTGTTTGTAACCTATGGAAGTTGACCTGAAACACGCCACAAGGAGCCTGATTTAAGGCCAAAAGGAAACTCTTACCATTCACTTCTCTATGAGAGTCACTAACACACGTAATATTATTATAATATTTTTATAGTTTTGAAATGTAAAAAGCCGACTATATAATGATTGCTTTATTCTCTACATAATTATAGTAATTTTGTAACATATCCTGAACGTAAACACAAAAGAAATGTAATTGTAGTTTTCCACAACAACTAGTAAAAACATTGTTTTAAACCTAAACCCATAAAAATGCTTTCATTCTTTATGCTAGGGGTGCTTGGAACAGCAGAAAACAATCCTAAAGCATTGTTGTTTTATAAAATATATTGATTAAACAGATGACTGAATCTAGAAATTTTGAAGTTCAAAAAGGGGAACATTCTGAATGTTATAGGAAGGGTTTTGCATATTGTCAGTAGAACAAAGAATCACAGAACATTTGCACAAAATGGTTTTGATATCAATAGGCTGAATTGTCAGTTATGAATCATAATAAAATGCCTGTTACAAGTAATACAAGACTTTGTAAGACATTTTTTAGTGAATCATAGGTTTAAAAAATCCAAACAACTCAAATTCAAACTATTTATCTTCTTTTAACTGTTTCTTCCTCTATCAAAATAACATTCTACAACACAAAAAACCTAATTTTTACATTTTAGTGTCCTATTGTATGTGCCCGCAAAAGAACAATAATTGTTCTCTTTGCCTTTAAGGTTGTTATGAATCCTTTAGAAAACATTTAGACTAAAAACCCCCAACATTTCTTTCAATACTGTTGCTGGATTGATTGGATTTAAAGATTAACATTCACTGAATTGTTTCTACTTTTTTTGGGTGACAGTTCCATAATATCACTTGCATTTTATCTCCTTTTTGTTATATTCTCTGAACATTCTTTCATATCTTCAGAGGGTAGATAAATACTAAGGAAACATTATTCTAGTCATTTGAGCTTTTCTCATCAGGAAGAAAGCTGATGCTTTCGTGCAGAATAGGTAGGTTCCAGAAATACAGCATATCAAGCTTACCATGAAGTGAAATGCGACTTGTACAGATGGGTCAGATAAATTCTATGCTGTATACCCATCAGCAATCTTTTGCTTTGTCCACCATGCAAGCTACACCAAATAGGAAACTGTTTTATACATATTAATATTTTCAGAAAGGAGATGAGGCTCCAAAGAGGCTGGGTGTCATGAAACAGAGCTGCATGATGGCACGCACAGACAGTCCATGGACTGGGGGAGCCCGAGTGATCCAGCAGGTGCATCTATAATTGCATGAAGGACTCCAAGGATTTCTTCCCCATTGTCCCAAGGGAAACCTTGGTTCCAACATCAACTGCTAGAAACACACAGATTTGCAAGTTTGGTTTGTCTATTATGACACTTGCATATAGGACAAAACTGAACGATGAACCTAAGTAATGAAAAATTTTCCATTATTGAATTTTTCTTTTAATAAACTAGGTTCTATTTTCTCATAAAAAGTGCAGAAGCTTTGCAGCAGTAAATAATGCATAAGCCCAAATGTATTTCTTATTCATGGATCTGCTGGGACTTTATGCATGATCTGCTTTAGTTCTACAAAGCACACATTTAAACAGTGAAAACAGACTTCATGAGATTAGTTGGCAGTTAGTTCCCTTGTTCAGGACCACCTTATCAAAAATTCACAGAAAAGAATCCATAACCTGATGACTTTTAAAGACAGAAAGTAACATTATAGGTTTCCAATGCAATCTGAAAACATTAAGGTGAATTCTTCAAAGAATTTCCATGGAGCTTGGGATATGGTAAGTATAAAAACTCAAAATCTGTGATGACAGTCATCTAAAACAAGGGAGTCCATTTTCTAAACAAGGCACCTCCCCGAACCGAATTCTGTCATCAAGCTTTAAGCTTAGAGCACTAAATACTAATTAAAAAAATTATCTCAGTGAAAGATGATTTTGATGAGAATGACATATCTTTCAGATTCTTCATGCCTTCTTGTGCAACACTTGGCAAGTGTTATTGCATATTTATGAAATAATACAGTATGAAAAGCCAGCTGTGCAGGGCTAGAAGTATGCTTTTTGGGTGTTTTGTATCTCTGACCTATTCCTAGAGAAAAATATCACTCACTGTAAGAATTCATATTGTTTCTGTACACATGCTTAATAGTAGATTAGTATCAGTGCATGTAGAGGATGACCAGAGGGCTACCTGATTGCTGATTGACAGAGCAGCCCTCCTGGTCATCACACTCAGGTGCTAATTGTTTGATAATAATAAAGCTAATGGCCTAACAAGGGGGTGGACCATAAAAGGCGGGGCTCAAGGCACTAGGGGACCTGCAGTGCCTGACCACCTGGGGAAGGAGCAGGATGTGCTCTGCGAGTTGGATGTTGAGATACTACTCAACCTACGATACCAGCAAGGACATCGAGTGCTGGGAAGGGAGGCCGGCTCTGCGCTCTCTGCACACCCAGCGCTCAGGGGCAGCTTGCTGCCAGCTTGGGAATTCATTGCCTAGCTTCGCCTGGATCCCGGACACTTCGCCTTGCCTGGATACCCAACATGTGCAAAAATTGTTCTTTATCTGTGAGTTCTCCCAATAACACTGAAGTCAGTGATAACCATTTTCAGAATATGTATAACAATATTCTTACACAAAGCACCAAAGATTACACAAAGAAAAAGACTAGATCTTCAGCGTTGTCCAGTGGTGAAAAAAATGTTTAAAGTCAAAGTATTAACTGTGTGAATACAGTGTTTGGTCAACATCTGTACCGAAAAAGCTCCTGCACTGGTCATAGACATGTACACAAAGCTTGGTCACATAAGTAATAAACTATAATGAACCCACAAGGAAGTAAGCACTGAGGAAGAAGGGGAAATAAAGTTGACAAAGTGCAATGAACAAAAAAGATGTTGTGTCAGAAAAACAAATCAGAAAATGAAACTAATATATGCATAGACTGGGGTGTTAAAATTAATTTTACAATAATTTCTGCCACAAATCATAGTTAACTCTAACATACTTCTGAACTGAAATTAACTCTCTATTGAATATTTTTCTTGATTTTCCTATCTAAAGAAGAACTAGTTTTCTTTATCAGTGAAACACTTAAATTGTCCCACCATGCCCTTGTGCTAGACCCTTGTGATTTCTTGGCAATGTGGCAGATTGGTGAGGGAAGGTTGAACCCCATCTGAGGTTCTACATTGCATTTGGGGAATATAGAAATGAATGCTGATGGTGATCATGTGCCCTGGGAGATATGTGAGGGCCACTCCTTGCCACACTCCTGAAGTCTGACAGACTTTACTGCCTTATAGTCAGCAGAAATTAGTCTCAACTCTCCTGACTTACACAGTGTTGATACTGGTGGGACCCTCATGATCTTTCCCTGAATTTCTCAGGACTTTTAGCTGATTCCATTGCCAGATCTCTCCAGGATGGAACAACCAGTAAAATGCTGATGTGGCTTCCAGGAAGGAAAACCTGCTTAAAGTTAAGGGGTTTGTTGTAGCAGAGATAGACATCTCCTTTACTCCACTTCCTGCCTAAAGACAACTTCAGAATTGTTTGTTTTGGACAACATGATGTAGAAATATTTGAGCTGGCTCAAGGGCAGTATAGCCAGGGCCATGGTTTCAGGCTTTCTGAGAAGGAACTATTTGTTTAGGCACAAATGTGCTATTCTGCCTCGGATCCTCTAACTTGCTGAAAGTGAATCATACACAGAATCACACACAGAATTAGTAAGGTTGGAAAGGATCCCACAGTGGGTCATCTGGCCAAACCTCCCTGTTCAAGCAGGGTCATCCCAGAGCACACATCACATGACTGCATCCAGACAATTCTTGAATACCTCCAGTGAGGAAGACTCCACAGCCTCTCTGGGAAACCTGTTCCAGTGTGAGGTACCACTCGCGCCATAAAGAAGTTCTTCCTCATGTTCAAGTGGAATTTCCTGTGCATCAGTTCTTGCCCGTTAACTTTGGTTCTATTGGTTGGCACCACCAAAAAAAGCCTAGCTCCATCCTCTTGATACCCACCCTTTAGGTATATACACATTAATGAGGTCCCCTCTCAGTCATCTCTTCCTGAGACTGAACAGGCCCAGCTCCCTCAGCCTTTCTTCCTAAGAGATTCTCCAGGCTTTTGACCAACTTACTGACTCTCTGTTGGAATTCCATGTCTCTCTTGTACTGTGGAGTCCAGAACTGTACACAGTATTCCAAATGTGGCCTCATCAGGGCTGAGTAGAGGGGCAGGATCACCTCCCTCGACCTGCTGGCAATGTTCTTTCTAATACATCCCAGGACATCATTGGTCTTCTTGGCCACAGGGACACACTGCTGGTTCATGGACAGTTTGTTCTCCACCAGGACCCCCAGGTCCCTCTCCACAGTGCCCAGCAGGTCGGCCTCCAGCCTGTACTGTTGCATGGGGTTGTTCCTCCTCAGGTGCAGGACCCTGCATTTGCCTTTGCTTTTCTCTGCCCAACCTATCGAGGTCCTTCTGAAGGACCACACAACCCTCTGAGGTATTGGCCACTCCTCCCAGTTTTGTATCACCAGCGAACTTGCTGAGGAGGCACTCTAGCCCCTCATTCAAGTCATTGATGAACAAGTTAACACTGGGCCCAGTACAGAACCCTGGGGGACACCACTAGTGACAAGCCTCCAACTAGACTCTGCACCATTGATCATGACCCTCTGGGACCTGCTACTCAGCCAGTTCTCAATCCATCCCACTGTCTGCTTATCCAGCCCACGCTTCTCAAGTTTGCCTATGAGGATTTCATGAGAGACAGGGTCAAATGCCCTGCTAAAGTCAAGGTAGACAATATCCACTGCTCTCCCTCCATCCATCCAGGTAGTTGTCTCATCATAGAAGGCAATCAGGTTGGTCAAACATGATTTACCTTTAGTGCACCCATGCTGGCTGCTCCTGATCACCTTGTTGTCTTCCATGTGGGTAGAGATGTCCTCCAGAACGAGGTGCTCCATCACCTTTCCAGGGATTGAGGTGAGGCTGACTGGCCAATAGTTCCCTGAGTCTTTCTTCTTGCCTTTTTTGAAGACTGGAATGATATTTGCTTTCTTCCAGTCCGCAGGCACCTCCCCTGATCTCCATGACCTCTCAAAGATGATCATGAGAGCCCTAGCTATGATGTCTGACATCTCTCTCAGTACTTGTGGATGCACCCTGTCAGGGCCCATGTATTGTCTTAAGTTGAGGATGTCATTATCTACAAGTTCTGTACCTTTTTTATCCTTCACTGTCTTTCACCATGGTCTTAGGCACTTGGGACCAGAATTAAGCCAAACAGAAGAGACTCTTTCCTAAAACTAATAAGCAGACTTTCAACTGTTTTTTCTGTCATGTCTGTCCTTTTCTTCCTGTACTTCTCTCCAAGAACATAGGCATCAGGCACATTTTGTCCCTCTCGTTACCCAAATACTGAGTGACATGACATCCAACTTCTTTGAAGGCTAAGTGCCAAGGATCTGCAGATCAGAGAACTCTCAAACCTCACAAAATGTGGTTAAAACCTATAAGCAGTTAGTTAATTTTTAATATGGACAAAAAAGCATTTTTGTACTAGACAAGCTTATTTAGAATAAACTGTTATTTTTCTTGAGCCCTTAACATTTAATGGATTTTTTTTTGTCTGCAGCAGTGTATCTCAATAGTATAGCTCTTCTCACAAATTGACACATAATAACTTCTGTTTAAGAAGGATGAGTTTTGTTAGTAATTTCTGTTGGTTCTGGTAAAAAACCCCTGTAGCACTAAAAAACAAGGGCTAGTCCCTCTGGGCTTTGGTACCAGGTGAAGTCTTTCAGGAAATCTTTAATAAGCAGCATTAGAAGAGGCCAAGCAGCCAGGGAGGGGATATTTTTACACCAGTGCTGATGCTTTTGACTACTGTAAATACCTACTAGCAACTCTCTAGGATGACTGTATTAAGTGTTTGACTAATTTCTGAGGGTGCACTCTGTCCCACTGTCTGTGTCATTGATGAAGATATTAAGCAGTACTGGCCTCAATACAGATGCCCTGGGGGACATCGCTTGTCACTGATGCCCATCGAGACATTGAGCTGTTGACCATTACCCTCTGGATGCGATCACCTAGTTCATGTGGACACTTACGTGTGAATATCTAAATTGTTTGAAACGTGATCTGAATCTTTTTTCAAAGTATCATTATGAATGTCCAAATGTTATGCATTTGGACAATATATTTTCAGTCTCAAACATACCTAAACTCTACATTCGGTCATAATCATCAACTTTGTGTTAAAAATTAAAATGAAAAAAAAATCCTGAAAGACTCAACTTTCTTCTCACTCCAGGAAGCATAAATCATCAAGATCTATGATCTGGAAGGAGCAAGGTCCCAGGCTACAAGGATTTGGAAAGGTTGGGCAGACAAACAGTGCTAGAAAGACAGAGCACTCCGGTTTAAGCAAGGGAGGCCATTACATGAACACTCATATCAATTACATAATGTTATAGGGTAAAATAACAAGTCTGTTCAGCCTACTGTCTTCTACTTATGCTATTACAATGCAGAACTAACAATTTCACTGTTTTGTATTACATGTATTTGTTCAGTAACAATCCATTTTTAAAAAATATTAATGAATTTCATGCTACCAAGTCCTGTACTCTTATCCAGTAAATAACTTGCCTTTTTCCTGTATCTGTAACTTAGGGTATCAGATTCTTCAGAAAGCTGGAGCTGCTCTCAGTTATATCGCAACAGGTATAACCCCCTAAAACCAACATAACTTGAGAAGGAAAATTATCCCAGGTAAGGGAGAACATCATAAGATAAAGAGCTGCTCTGCCAACTGTTATCCTTGCAGCCTGCACACAGAAAAGTGGACCATGACCAGAAAAAAGTGATAGTGAGGTTCCAGCACCACAACTCCAGTTGACCCATCAAGAAGATTGGCTGACACCACCTTAAACTGCTGCTGCACAAACAGCCCACTTTTCTCTGCAGAGCACTGGCTGCACCCATGCACCCGCTCATTTCCCCCTTGCACAGGACAAATACATTTTTCCTAATGCTATGTAACTGTCTTTGTGTAGCTTTTTCAGGGAAAGTGCTGATGCAGCAGTTCTGCTTGTGGATCTGCTCAAACTGCCAAAGCTCAAATGAGGGATGTGTATGTTTCAAAATACTCTACCTCATAGAGAAATCTCTTTCTTGACAGATAACACCAATTTCAAATCTGCACTCTTCTCTGCTCCTGCTCCCACAGGCAGCACATGACAAGCTCTGTGACAGTGATTGCAATCCCTGATGAAAACAGTGGGATTGTTATCTGCCCTTCAACAGTACGCTGCCAGCGGGAGACTATTTAAGCTTGTGAAACATGCAAGGTCATTCACTCCCATCACACTTTTGTTCTCAAATTTCTCTGGGAAAAAAAGTTTTCTTCACTTTTATGATTCTCCTAATGTTTTAATTCAGTGATGAAACTTCTCCAGACAAAGGAAGAAATTTTAATTTCTTGGCAATTTTAATTTTAGTCCATTAACTACATATATTAATTCTACCTTATCAACAAATATCTATTACTTTGCACAGTCATACATTAATCTATGTAGCAGCCAACTCAGGAGGTTATACAGTAATCTTCAGCACTCCACAGATAAGTTTTCCATTATTACTGTACTCAGAAAGCTTTTCTCCCTAGGGGGGCTTCTAATGTGATGTTTAGCTTGAATCCTAATGCAGCTATGCTCCATTAAAACTATGCACATGGACTCGAGGGCAACTGTAAATAATGCAAAAATAGATCAATACTAATCTTGAATTGTTTAGGTGTAATTCTCACAGAGCTCTTATATTTATGATTCCAATCACATCCTGTGCCATAGGTTCTGACCGGCTGCTCCTTCCCAGTTGTGGCAGGGACTTCAGGAGTGTGCAACATCAGCATTGCTCTTACAGATCATATACAAAATATAAGGAAAATTGCATACTATCCCTATAAATATATATAAGAATATATAGAAGATATATCCTCTAGAAGATATTCTTCTCTAGAGAAAAATGAAGTTAAGGATGGAAAATAAATAAGGTACCTTCAGTGTTGCTCACTCTCATGGGGCTTAACTTTCTGATCCTATTAGCTGATTCTGTTTTATTTATGCAACCTTTCAAGCATAAACAGACTAGGAAAACAACTATGATTTATTCTATTTCTATATTGTACCTGTTATGTCAGTAAACTGTATTAGTGCATGTATATTCTCTGCTAGAAAAAAGCCAACCATTCACAGCTGTTTATTGAAAAAAAATATTTTGAGTCCACTTTTGGACCTCAGAAGTACAATCCCATTAAGTAGTAATAAACACTTAGTTCTTAAAGTATGTATTTTTCTTTTAAAGCTAGATTTCCATGAACACACCCCTTTAATAATCTTCTAAAGGTGTTCTAATCAGAAATAATTCTGAATTATGCAGGTTCCTGGACAGTAAAATGCCTTCCTTCTCCTCCCCTCCACCCCTATTCTCTTTATCTGTTGTAATTTTTCTTGTTTTGTTTTTCTCCCACCAATCTCATTTAGGAATACCAACCAAAAAGCTGCTTTTTCAAACACCAAAATAAGTATGATTTTTAGGAAAACAGATCCTTGCAGGATTCTAGCAGTAAATTTTGCTCATTAAAAACTAGTAGGCAGATTGCTGATGAAAATTCTAGTAAGTAATATTAAAGCATTAATACCATGAGCTCAGGGTTTTGTACAACATAGCAAACCATATGCTGCAGAGCTTGGGATCTCTTTCCAGCTGTCAGCTGACAGTATCCCTGGGTTCCTGCTAATTGGCGACACACCAAGGCAAACAAGTCAGCTAATTCCAGAACAGTGAACTGATTAACTTCGGGTGTATATACATATTTATAAAGAGAATGTTGCTTTTGTCTCAACAATCAAAGATAGGTTTAGTTTTAAAATTTAAAAGTTGTGGACTACAAAATTATTAACAGCATAAAAGCCCTCAGAACAAATTCTTTCAATTAAATGTTTCAAAGCTGTATTTATATCAAAAAAAGGAGAATGTACATGTATCTAGAAAACTGGGAATAATCAGCCATTGTATCATACCTGTCAACTCATCATAATTACCTTTCCACTATTTTTGATAAAGAAAGTACAGATATTTTGCAAGAACATAACATTTTCCCTATTTTAGTACTGAAAAATTACATTAAAATAGACTAGTTCTTTTTTCATTTTTTACCTCTTTAAAATCATACACTTTTGTCATAAAACCATAAACTGATAAAACCATGTCTTTTTAGATCTATAACATCATAAAGTGTTTACTCTGAGTTTCTTTAGTGTAAATAGGAATGATTGGGTCAGCAGATGCCACTCTCCACTACCACATACACTGGGTCATCTCTTGGTTTCACATTTCAAACCTCATGGTTGGAGGGTTCAAGATCCTGTTAAGCAGTGAGGAAAAAGGTTCTGATTTACAACCAGAATTTGTGATTTGATTAAGAAAGAAAAATAAAGAAATGAAAGAGCTGGGAAAGTAAAGCAACGTTGATAGGCGTGCTGCAGGGTGGCTGAGTTAGAAGCTGTAGACAGTAAATACAGAGGCCCAAAGAAATTTCTGATTACAGATTGCTCCTACGCGTGCCAGATCCCCTTACAAACCAGAAAGTGCAAATTTGGATAGGCTCATGTGAGGTTCATTCTTTTTTATGACCATGATGATGGGAACTGTGGTATATTTTTAATACAGCAATGTTGAGTAACAGAGAAGAGTAACAGTTCTGAGATCAGAGGCTAAAATCCCGTAACTGGTGTTGGATTAGATGATCTTTCGAGGTCCCTTCCAACCCCATAGGATTCTGTGATTCTGTGAACTGGCTAATAGTGAGCATCTTCAGTGTTAAACCAGAAATGGTTGTCTTGTATTTGTTCTTGTTCAAGCCCCACCACTTTTGCATTCTTGGTTTCAGTGTGGCCCAACTACAAGAGAGAGCTGGAAAATGCTTTCACAGAGAAAGTCCATTAGTCCAACGGTGTTCTTCTGGGGAGGGCAGGGGGGGGAAGGTGATTTTAAACTCCCTGAAGATAGAAATGGCCTTAAGATTTGGCCTCTCACTTCCTACCCCAAATCAATAGAACACATCTGTGGTTAGAAATAGAATTATTGTGCTGGTACATGGTCAACTATCATTAGCTTTTTTATTCTTGAGAAAAAAAATAAATTATAAGACCCTATTTTCTCCTCAAAGATAGACAATGATGTTTTAATCTATAGTTTGCCCTGTGTTCTATGGTCAAGTCCATTATACATTTATTAGGGTGACTTATCAGTGGAAAATCAATCAGCTTGGCCACAACTAAATTCATTTATCTCAGAAGATTCGGGACATCATGTTTCATTATTATAGGACTGAAAACCTTATGTTAGGACCTCTCCACCATCTCTTTTATAATTTTGAGCAACTCCACACTAACAAACAAAACTTTCTGCACCAAGTCCTTACCATTTGAGTCACCCAGCGCCTTTCTAATAGGTTTTCTTACTGGTAAAATGATAAATTTGGCATTTTTTTTAAGTGTTTTGTGTTTTTTTTCCCCAAAAAACCTAGTCTTAATTTTATATGAACAGTTCTCTCCCTAGAGATCATTACAACCCTTCTGAACACAGTCCACACTCATTAAATTGAGCCATTACATAGCACAGAGTGCTGCTATGGCTGCAGGCAGGAGCCGGAATCCTAAAAGATATGTATTCAAATATTAAAAGATGATATGCAATATTTTCTGGTTCTTGAATTAGCAAATCAACAGAGGAAAGGCTTATGCTTATATAAAGTATTTCATCTTGAGTGTGACAACATTAATTATCCACTGTAACATGCTGATTTATAATTATGAAATCAGTAATTTAATTGGTATCTAATGCAGTAAAAACATTCCTGCCGGTGTCATTATCTAAGGGCCGGTGCTTGATGCTTTCAACCTAGTTAAGCTGTCAAAAAACATTATTCTGTTAAATCCTTATACCTGCAAAGCTGGTAACTATGTGACAAAAATATTTTAAAAATTGCTACTACATGACCACTGAAGATACTATCTACACATTTCAGACACACCAGACAAGCTCACTGCTGGTCATCACACACGTGTCTTACTGTTGATAGAAAGAGTGAATAACTATACTCTTTGGGAACAGAAGCTACTACCAAATCACATAAAAATTATTAATATGTGGATTACTGATTATGTCAATCTAACGGTCAGAGTTTCACTCCTGGATGCAACAGAGTGTTGGCATGCATGTGTTTGTAGGCGTATGTTGATACGTATGGGGTAGTATGAACTACAAATTAATGTAGCACCTATCAAAAGATGAGAGTAGCCACTTCAGTGAAGAAGTGATGAGTAGTACAAGAGCTGGGATCAGATAAATGAGTTCACTATACTCAAGGTACTGTCAGTTAAAGTGCCTGAGGACTAGTTTTATTCCTGCTAGTCTTTTCATTCTTGAACTAGAGATCACAGCTAGAACAGCAGGCAGTTCTTCAACCTTGTAGACTTGGGTGAAGGGCCTGATCTTCAGAGAGGGAGTCACAGAAAGGGAATATATCAGAATAACCTTAACAGGACAGTGATCTGCATGAGTGATCCTTTGCCAAAGGAAGAATCCAACTTAAAAACTGGATACAGCAGGTGGTAGAAGGCAGGGAAGAGAATAAAAAAAACAGTGCTGTAGTCAGTAAATCATCCTACAATGGTTTCTTAGCCCTGCTCTACATGACATATTGTGCCTGAGTAACTATTTCTGTGATGGAAGGGATTCTTTCTACTGAAATGGTTTTACCTCTCCAGTTGCTAATGGGACTGGAGTACTACCACTCTAAACAGTTCATTAAACCCTATGGGAATAAGCCTGGATAATCAAGATATAACTGATGATAGAACAACATGAGCTGCTGAAATATTTAGTCATAATGTTCAGTTATAGCATACTGACCTTTTTCAGCTTCCTGGCACAGCTGAAGTGCTGCAACTGCTGAGTGTGGACAGGGCCATTGTTTCAGATTATTTTAGAAGAGTGTCAATTCCTTACACAATATGTCATTTTGATATAAATAAAAGTATTCTACTAAAAACTGATAAGCTAAAGATAGCTACAGGTATAACAAGAATGTAGTATTACCAGGAGCATGGCTCCTGAGGTCCCCTGAAAGCAGATATATGACTTCACATTAAAAGTGTCATGCTGTCAAGGGGTGTGTATATGGAGCCGAATTCAACTCACATTAACTAAAAGCTAAGCAACAAACTTCAGTGGGAATCCCTCTGCATCCAGTGGAGACAGGCATCTCCCTGGGGTGGTCCATCCCTTCCCAAGGTAGTATTGCACAGTGTCTGTGTTTTCTACCACCAAGGGCCTTCTACTTGCAACTCTGAAGCCTGCCTTTCACTCACAACTCAAATTTCTCATCAAAGTCACCATGGCGGTGTTTTCCCAAAGTCCTATGGCAGTATTTGCTCATTGTTATTCTCACATCCTTGCATCTGCAAGCCTCAAAGTTGTTGTTATGGCGCATTCTTATGAGAAATGATGGCCACCAGTATGAAAGTCACCCTTCTTTCATCCTTTCCCTGCACTTTGGATCAAATGAAATGCATGCACACAGCTAAACAAGTTGCAACATCTGCCCCCAAAGTGTGCTTCCATCAGCACTAACAGCATTATGCCTATAAACAACTGACAGTTTGAGCAGGTCCTTGAAGACATCAATATAGTTACTTCAGAAGCTTGTGTGTGTGTGTTGGTAAATCAACTGCTGCCGATGGGAGAGGGGCCCGGGGGTGTTCAGCTGTGGACCTTGTCAATTCTCTCCCCTGATGTCCACCAGGGATAGTTTTCACTTTCCCTTTTCTCTCTCTACTCTTCTGTTTTTATCTTTTCCCAAAAGCTACTTTAAATGTCAATGTATGTCACCAACTACGGACCCCACCGATAGATCTCTGTGCATGTGAGTCTGTCTCCTTTGTGCCATAATAGGTAACTGATATTTTTTAGACACCTAGTTTTCTGACAGTTGGAGTTAGGTCAAACAAATCCCACCCTCAGGCAGTGCTGAGATAGAGGGAGCTGGCAGAAGCCGTTTTCTAACATCTGAGCTGATGTGCACAGTCCTGAAGACTGTAACCAATACACAGTAGCATTAGGATTATAGCCTATGCTGGTAGAATAACTTAATTGGTCATGCTCAGTCTTTCCAACATTTCCCACAGCTTCTGTTCTGTTTGAAAGTAAGTCTCAGACTCACACACACTTTTAAGTCTTTGGTAACAGTAATAGACCATAATCACAGAAGAACTGGAACTGTGAGAAGTAAACTCTTTAGTTTAGCACTGTAAATCAAGATTCCTAGGCTGCTTTGATCACCATAAGAGTAATTAAATGCAACACAAAAGAGAAATAAATACCAAAAAATGTTATTGAAAAACTAAGCTATTATTTAGACAATTGAAAAAACAGGATATGCACAAGAATGTGGAATACTTAATTCCATTTCTTTGTGTATTTTCATTATTGATTGTCATTACTAAGAAGATTCACAATGGAAAACATCATCCCAATTTTTAATCACTTTAAATACAGATTTGTGAAGCATCACATAATTACCTTTTATTCTCCCTTTTGTACCCTAAGAATGATATAAAAAGAACTATTTTCAAAGTAGAATACTGCAATACATAATGGCCATGTATTTATAAAACATTAACTGTTAGTGAGACTCCTCAGCATAGTGATTCGTTACCAATTGTTTAATGAAAAGGAAGCCAATTCAAAGCAGTCACTGCTGCAAAAATACCAACTGCAGCATAGGGTACAGATTTTAATGAGAAGCAGAACACCTTTAAAATAATAAGAAAGAAATGTGAAATACAAGAAGTTTCAGCTTAAGTATGCAAAACACAAAAGCCTTCAGTTGCTTGAGTATGCAAAACACAAAAGCCTTCAGTTATGGCATTTTAGAAAGGGAGCTGACCCACCAGCCTCCCAACCAGGAAGACAGTAAGTGAGACATAGCAGAGCAAATTAGCAACACACAGAAATAGTTATGTAGTTTCTGGACCAGATCTAATTCATATCCAGCCTAAGAGAAGCTTGGGAAAAAAAAGATAGCCTGGCAGAAGTAGTCTGTCAAAACATTTGCTTACTCATTTTGCTATTAGATGTAACACATAATTCAGCATTAAGCAGTTTGTTTGAGACAACTAGATGTTGAGAGTGCCCATAACTTTCTGTGAGTCTCCTGATGTGTTTTTCTTAAAGAACTCGCTTCTAGGAGCTATTTTTACTTAATTGTTGAGTTAAAATTGTTAAGCATATCGCTTGCCTCAATAGTTGTGCTAAAATTTTTAAATATTATCAGAATATATAAAAACAGAAGGGGGAAAAAAAGGAGCAAATGATTTTGGCTTGTTTTGACCATGTTTTTTGAACAGCAAAGCTTAAGCACATGCTTATACGCTTTGCTAAACTTGAGCTGGAATCTGGTGTAAACCAGGGAAGCAAATGAGTGAATAAGACTGAAGTAGGATTAAGGAATGAAAACTAAGGACTTTATCAAGGACTTTCTGAAATTGAGATTTGGTCTGTCTTTTGTACAAGTTAATTTAGATTTTACTTATCTAAAATACAATTCAGCTACATTTTAATTTATTCAAATTCTTCAAAAGTAATCACTGAATAAGCCAAGAAATAAAATGAAACAATGTTTCAATGTAGCATGCGTCTGAAAAATAAAAATAAACTACAAAATATATAGGGAAAAAGTAGTCATTTATATTGAAGAAAAGTGATTTCACATAAATAGTAAAGGTAGGTTAAGGCCAAGGGAAATCCCGTACCATGTTCAACAGCATTAAAACTGACTTGATTGTCAAAAAAAAAAAAAAGATGGGATCTGGCAATGTTAAGAAATATTAAATAGGCAAGACTTTTTTTATATAATACTTCACCATTTTTGACAGTTTATATATCTAGAAAGAAGGCTCATTAATAGTTATAAAATGCAACCTATTCAATTTTGTTTCATATTCTCTGAGGCACTTCAGAAGCGATGAAAAGATGATTTCGGATTAAGAAAAGGCTTTTGTAATAGCTGACAACTTGACCAAATACTGTTTTGAGGAATCTGGACAAGATATTTGACAGTATACTTCATTCAATACAAAATTAATAATGACAATTCAAAGCAAAAGCTTTTTCTTAAGGGAGGAAGGAAAAAGAAAGGATTGGATATTTCCACAGTTTCTGTCTTTGTTTTTTTCTTACTTTCCTGTTAGGGACTAAAACCCATTCGTTTTTCATCTACAAGTTCCATTTGGATGAATGGCTGCCTCCAGAAATTAGCTTGTGTCTGAGACACCAGTCTCTGAAATAAAAAACAAAGTCTTTGATACTGAGACTTTCATTGACTTGGGGCTATGTGAACACAGCATCTACAACTTTGTTCTTTTCCATTTACATTTAATAAAATATGATTGATTGTCACTTCCTTCTTTAGCCAAGCGACACACATTTTTCATTTTCCAAAAACACTCCTCCTTTATTCCACCATCCCCCATCTTTCCCTCACTTGCTAATTTCTGTTCTACAAGAAGAATAGCGCTCAGGAGGGAGACAGAAGCACCAAAACTCCAACACTGATTCTTAAATTTGTTGATATAATTTTTATTTGACTATTAGGACTAACATTGCCCTAGTATTTATGGAACATAATGATATATCTATTTGAAAAAGAACCTGTGACCTACATAAAAGAGGGTTAGAACTGTAAAGTCCAAAATTCTCCCCCCTCTGTTTGTTGTAGAACACAGATGTTTTAGAACTCTATAAAAAGATAAAACATGATATTAACCACAGAAGCTTTTATACTTTAGCAAGAGAGAGATGATCAGAAAATGTTGCTGTACTATCTGAAGCTGCATTTGCACTCCAAAACACAAATTCTCAAGAATACACACACTGTAAATATACACATTGGAGCAAGAAAAAAGACATGCAGAAAAGCAGCTCCTGCTGTCAGCATTAGAGATTTTTTCTTTCTTCCCTAAGGGCTGATTTCTAACATTGTACATCACCAGCAGCTTCTGTTAATGTAGTAAAAGAAGAAGCTACTCCAGGAGACAAAACTTACTTTGCCTTATTCAGAAGTGTGTTTGTATTCACAAGATCATGTTCTTCAGAATAAATGTCTTCTGATAACTTTTACAATATAATAATTATTCCAAAATACTATCATCTGGACACCAGTAACCCTTGAAAGGAAAACCAACATAAACACATCACTTCAATAACTGCACAGAAAAAGCATACACAAAACCTCAGCCATTGAAGAGATAAAGAAAAAGTCAAAGTCAAAGCAACAAGAGTTGTAACAATATGAACAGCGTGTCTCACATCAGAGGCGTATTTGTGTAATGTTGTGCTGCTCCACTCTGGTACCTGAACTAGGAAAGACCTACACCTCTGGAACAGAGATGTAGTTGAGTCAGTATTGCAGGATGCAGAGGGCAGCTGGCCCTACATCTCCCTGTACAACTCAGCTGCAGCTGTACTGCCCCTGGGATACAACCCTGCATCTCAGCACTTTTTGCTGAAAAGGCAGCTCAGTTTACACTTTCACATATGGATTTTTCTTTCCATATGTGTCTATCCAGAACATTTCACCCAAATCTGCTGGTGTTTAAGCCTGTGCTGTCTGGATGACTAAACACGACTACCTAAAACTTAGAGAGTTTCATTTGGACCCTCACTTCTCCCATTTTGTGGTGACGACACATGCTAAAACACTGATAACACCTCTTGCAATTCCACAGTTTCCCCCAATTTCATTCCAGGAGACCAGAACAGTGAAGTACTATCACAAGTCTTGTCTTCTTGGATTTCAGGAAGGCATTTGACACTGTCCCCCACAGCATTCTGCTGCAGAAGCTGGCGGCTCATGGTCTAGACAGGTGGACTCTTCACTGGGTTAAAAACTGGCTGGATGGCCCAGCCCAGAGAGTGGTGGTGAATGGAGTTAAATCCAGATGGAGACCAGTCACAAGCGCTGTCCCTCAGGGCTCAGTCTTGGGGCCAGTCTTGTTTAATGTCTTTATCGATGACCTGGATGAGGGGATCGAATGCACCCTCAGTAAATTCGCAGATGACAGGAAATTGAGTGGGAGTGTCGATCTGCCTGAGGGTAGGGAGGCTCTGCAGTGGGATTTGGACAGGCTGGAGCAATGGGCTGAGGCCAATTGCATGAGGTTTAACAAGGGTAAGTGCTGGGTCATGCACTTCGGCCACAACAACCCCATGCAGCGCTCCAGGCTTGGGGAAGAGTGGCTGGAAAGCAGCCTGGCGGAAAAGGACCTGGGGGTGTTGGTTGACAGCCGGCTGAACATGAGCCAGCAGTGTGCCCAGGTGGCCAAGAAGGCCAACGGCATCCTGGCCTGTATCAGAAACGGTGTGACCAGCAGGAGTAGGGAGGTGATCGTGCCCCTGTACTCGGCACTCGTGAGACCGCACCTTGAGTACTGCGTCCAGTTCTGGGCACCGCAGGATGGGAAGGACATTGAGGTGCTGGAGCGAGTCCAGAGAAGGGCAACGAGGCTGGTGAGAGGTCTGGAAAACAAGCCTTATGGAGACCGGCTGAGGGAACTGGGGTTATTTAGCCTGGAGAAGAGGAGACTGAGAGGAGACCTTATTGCCCTCTACAACTACCTAAAAGGAGGTTGTAGTGAGGCTGGTGTTGGTCTCTTCTCCCAAATTGCTAATGACAGGATGAGAGGAAATGGCCTCAAGTTACATCAGGCGAAGTTTAGGTTGGATATTAGGAAGAAGTTCTTTACTGAGAGGGTGGTTAGGCACTGGAATAGGCTGCCCAGGAAGTTGGTGGAGTCACTGTCCCTGGGGGTGTTCAAAAAACGGGTTGATGAGGCACTTGAGGCCATGGTCTGATGGCTAGGAATATGATGGGATAAAGGTTGGACCTGATGACCCTGGAGGTCCCTTCCAACCATAATGATTCTATGATTCTAAGTCATCACAGAAACTTGTATTTATCACATCACAAGAAGCCATAAAAATATTCTTCCAGAAAACGTATACGTGCGTGCAGAGATCTGCCAACATTGCTTATTTCTGCTCAGCAAAGTGGCCTCTCTTACCCTAATGAGGGTACCCTGAAACTGCAGTGAAGTTGGCAGATGTTTCTGAAGAGATGTGGCATAGTCAGGATCTCCAAACTAAGGTGAGTTTTGTCCCAGGTTTAATTGATAAATACAGTTTATATGGGCAGAAAGGGGAGAAAAAAATGCTGTCAACATCACCTTTCTTAGAGAGAGACAGAATTTTTAGGCAATGTACTCAAACGGAGTCTGGATGACATGCATCTCTTCAGTTATATAATGACAGCCTTTAGTTATCTGACTCACATCCTACCTTTCAGTGTTAGGTAAGAATCAAAGCCATCTCTGGTCAGAACGCATTATCCTTTGCCACTGAAACAACATCTAATGAAACAAGAATTATATAAACTCTCAGAGCGTACATTTTAGGCAGTAACATGTTTTCCCTCAGTGGCAAAAAAATAGTCTTGAAAAGTTGAGAGTAGAATTAATTATGAATTTACTTGTTCATGTAGACTAATTTGTCTTTAAAATAGCTCAGCATTGAAATTGCCTCAAAGGCAGAAACATCTGCTGTAGAGCACAAGCATATATACCCTGGCTAAAAACAGAAACCTGAGATTTTACTGTTGATCAGCTCTGCCTTCTCTTGTAGTTAACATTGCTGCCCAATTGCATTACAAACATTATAGAAGTTTACTGATTACTTTGAGTGACACCTAAAACACAGTATGCAAGTAGGATGAGTATGTGGATGCAGAAAAGTAATGTCAAAATGCATTTACATAAAATAGCACAGTCCTAAAAAACCTGCCTCTTCAGCACAAAAAGCTCATACATACATAGATCTCAGAAGGATTGTATTCGAGAAACAGATGGAAGCTTGCATATTTTTCAAAATGAAAAGTGAAGCAATAGAAAATAGCCTGCAGAGAGCCAGACAATCCAGATAGTTCACCAGTAGCTTACCACTCAGGGAGGAGGAGGGCAGGGAAGAAAAAAAAAATAACTGTGCAAAATCTGAAATCACCACAATATACTTTAGTATTTGACATTGAGATTGCTTATTTTTCTTTACAAGAAAGAAGGAAAGTTCACTGTGATAGGGTGAGAGACATTAGCCGTGCAACTGAATAGTGCTTGCAGCAATGACTAATCGGTTAAAAGGAGCCTGCAGCAGGGAGCGAGTTGTTATGCAGCCCCTTGCCTTGAGACGGCAGCTGGGTTATTTTGAGACTGCAGAACTTCACCAGAGTCTTTTATACCAATGTGAAACTGTATAGGAACAGGTAAATATACAAATATACCATCTGTGGACATTCATTGCTACATGGAGGTCAGTTGCAACTGTGGATCCCCAAGATTTTCAGCTTTGCCTATGTACTGCTCTAAACTAGTAGCTCCCTGCTCTGTTTTCACCATGGCCAGAGCAGTGGGAACATGTTCTCCTCATAGAGGCATCTGTTCTTTGTGGTTTCTAACCCTCTTCACAGTAACATGGGGCGAAGGCAGTTTCACTAGGCAACTGTTTGTGCTTTGGACAGATACACTGGATATTTATTGTTGTTTTCTGTTCTAACCTCCTGCAAGAACATACCTATTAGAAGCTTATTACTGCTTTCAGTACACATGCACAGGCTTATTATACGCAGCTTCTGATCTTCTGGCATAACAGAGGGCCCCAGACAGTGCAAAAACATGGATAACACAGAGCATATGTAATCGTAAAGATATATAATTAAAAATTAAGTGAGAAAAGAAAACTTAACAACAGAGTATTGACTGCAGACCACGGATGTCCTAAGTGATGCGGAAATGACAACTCACTTTGGAAGCATTACAGTACAGAGCATCACCTCACCCATGGCAGTTGACTTGCAAGCCAGGTAACTTCCCTATTCAAAAGCAAATGTATTGGGTTAAAATTATTGACTTGCAATCAGGGTAACATATGTCTTGCCTGATAGCTGTAAAGAATTGCAGCTATCTTTTTCTCTCACTGTACATAATGAAGGAAAGAAAAGAAGAGAAAAACACTTTTATATACCTGAATATCAGAGTCCCATTTTACCTCTGATAACAAACAGGAAAATCCATACAAGATTAGTCTTTTTGTGATGTACACCTGAGAAGCAGACAACAGAATTTTTTAGCATAATATTCACTATTAGATTATCACTTCCCATGCACCCGTGACAGGGATAAGAAGAAACAACATCTGTGCTTTCTAAATAGCTGCAAACTTAGAAAAACCCCTCTAGAAATGCGGAAAGCCGAGGTCCCAGAAGGGCACAGTAGAACAGAGCTTGTACGAAGCATTTTAAACTACTGATTTAGGTCTGGCAGTGTTAACAGCTGGTTCTATTAAATCAGACCAAATGACCACCAGTATAGTCCAAACTCATCACTGGTTGAAGATGAAGAGACCTGGATGTCTCTAGCCCTCCAGCCTGTATGGAGCTCCAATACCTTTAAAAGGGAATGAATGTGATACATGGAGGTGAAAAGGAGTAGGGAATGGTCATATTTAGCAGTAGATTTACACAATTCACTGCCTGATGAAATGGAAATCAAGCACAATTCAAGTGCAATCATTTTGGAATTCAGAAAACTAAGTCCTGAGAAAATCACACATACAGGATTTAAACAGTAATCAAATCACAGATGATGGTACTGAGACCATAATGGAATCTTATTTATTGGCAAAGCAAACAACATAGAGGAAACATACTGAAAAGCTACATTAACTGATAATGTGCTAAGAAAAATATTGTCAGAATAAGAACAAAGGAGAAACTTATTTGCAGCTCTACAATATTATTAGCAATACTATTGCACCATAGTTCTGATTATTATCATAACTTAAATATGATCAGGAAGAGGCAGAGATATAGTCACTGGTTCTTTCTTTCTTTCTTTCTTTCTTTCTTTCTTTCTTTCTTTCTTTCTTTCTTTCTTTCTTTCTTTCTTTCTTTTTTNTCTCTCTCTCTCTCTTTCTCTCTCCCTTTCTTTCTCTCTTTCTCTCTTTTTCCATTACATCTTCTGGACAAAGGAAGACGAAAGCCCCAGCCAAGGAGTTCCCCTGTGATATAGTTAGCTCAAGTGCTTTCCCCAAGTCCCACTGGTGTAAAGGAACATATTGGCAGGGAAGGGACACGGCTGTACTGTTCTGGCAACCTCCATCTGCCGTATTTGTCCCAGGGGTGCTGCAGACAGCTGGCATTAGTTTCAATAGGCAGATTCAAATCTTTCTCTGGACCAATGTGTACAAATCAGACCTGTAACTCTGTCGGTTGCTGTGCTCCTGCACCAGACAGAGTTTGTCACAACTGGAAAACGCAGGGGTTTTGTCCTATCTGATAAGTTTTGAACCTAAAATATCCATTGTAACACCAGTCACTCAGTATCATCTTCCCAACTTCATTGTCCTTCCAGCAGAGAAAACTGAGTTTAAAGACCTTCAAAGGGGATCTGTCTTAATCTGTTCTAACCTGCTGAAAAAGAAAATCATTAAAAATATAACTTAATCCTTACAACCTCAGGATATCTGAACTTTCCTAGCAAAAAGATCTAGTCAGCTAAACTGAACCTCTTATTCTACTGGCACTACTGAATGCTCACAACAGACTGGATCAATTATCCCTATGAGATTCTCTATGAACAAAATCTATCTGAAATAATACCTGAAGAACCTTAAAAGTTTTAATTATATATATTTTTTTTTTAAAAAGCAAAATATTTTACTTCTTTCTGTGTCCCAGACATCCTGAATTCATACTTTTGTTAATTAATTTAATTTGATAATTTAAATTCATATCAATATTAGAACAAGGAGTCAAATAACATATTAAAAGAGAAATGTATCTGTTACAAAAATAAAAAAAAATACCTATTATCTATTGCAGTGAATTTTTACTAGCAGGAAGAAGTCTAGCAGCCAAGAGACTTCTTTCACAGTCCTACATCATGGAGTAATAAACTGTCACCCTAATGCTGCAGACGTTAGTCCTTGAGAGTAGTCCCATTGAAACTAAAAAGCTTCAAATATTCTTTTTTTTATTATGCTTAAAGAGGTCTTTTTTATAAAAAAAAAATATTTAAATCATCCCAATATCTAAAGCCATTGTAGAAGATACAATTGTTGCTTCCATATGAGATTTGTTCTAACTGAGAAGGGAATTCAAAAGCTGTCTTTTGAAGTTTAAAAAAAGCCTTAATTTATGTAAAATTTGCTAATAGTAAGAATAGTGATACAGACCTAGAGAGAAAAAATATTTTTTAAAATAAATGCCATGCTCTTTTACATGCCTATCATTCTCTTAACAATTACACATTAGCAGAGCATCAATTGAGCACAAATTCCAATTCTTTCATGACTCAGCTATTTAATGTGAAATTAGTATCAAATGTTTATGTTATAGTGAAAAATAAGAATTTTCTTGACAGGCTTCTATTGTGGCATCATATCCAAATTTCATGTGGTAATTTTATTACTTCACATTTTAAAATATAATGATCAAAAGGGTAATTGATCTGGAAAAAAAACAAAAAACTGAAATACTCCCTATTCTCCAATCCCACCTTTCCTTTCATTATGGCTACTTGGGAAGCTGGTTAAGTTTGACTCCGATAAAAAAAAGGAAGTAATGAGATAGGCTTTTTAGGTCTATTCACTGTAGCAGGACAAGGGATATAGAGATTTTTAATGGGGTGTTTCATCCATTATCCATATCATCCAAAACATAATGACTTCTCTAACAGAACTTTATTTTCTCCCCCTCTGAGACACTGTTTTCAGCGAGACACTTGAACTGCCTCTCAGCTACCAATATGTCACCTTTCTGGTAGCATTGCATCAAAAGATATGTTCATTAGAACTTCATTGAAGAAACTGGACTTTAAAGGGTATGTGTGTGTGTGTAAGCCTTAAAATGGAAGGGGAGAGGGGGAGAAAAAAAGAGCATGATATTGGCATAATGTAAACAATATCTTCCATAAAAATGATATCTAAAAAGTATCAAAGCTTGACTAATGACTTCTCATTCTTTAGGATACAAAGGCATTTGAATCAATCTTAACATTATTTTATTTCATTATTATGTATTAAAATAATTTCTCTGCATATCTCAGATCTCCTGAATTATTTTCCCTGGACAAATAAAGTAATTTTGACATAACTGAAGTAACAATTGCAATGCAAGTAACTTAAATGTAATAGTTCTGATCAAAAGCCCCTTGTTTTTTCTGGAAACATTTTAATTGACCTCAATGAGCTTTGGCTGAGCTCCAAAGGAGATTATTAAAGTGTTTTGATTCAAAATATAACTAGAATGTGGAAAAATAAGGCTTGGAAGGAACAGGTTTGTAGGTGCTGTAAATTTTCATAGTTTTATTGACTTTGTCAATGTTTAAATATTTATACTAGCAGATTATTTACCTTAAAAATTCACTAACTTTCAATCCCCTTCTATTACTCTTTCACACTGCACAGACCACATTTTGGACAGTAAATATGAATGCACGGTCAGTACTTTGACTTCTCTTTTTTTTTTTTTTATTAGCAGCTATTAGAAGATGAGTAAATTGTGTGCACATTGATTTCCCACTGTTCTGTGTGTGGAGCAAGTAATAAATCTGTATCACATCAAGTGTGCTTCAGAAAAATATGCAGTCTGGATTTTAGAGCATATAATTAGGTCAAAAAGGCAGCCTGGATAGTTGACTTGTTTGGAATCAAAGAGCTTATCTGGAAACAGATTGAATGTAGCTTGCAGACATTTTCATTGAGAAGAGAAGGTGACTGAGAATTTCAATTTTGTGTATATTTTAATAAATCAGTAGGTAGTAAAGAAAGCACTTTGGGGGTCTTTCTGTGAGAGGTAAGATGCAAAGTATTTGATTGCTATGAGTTATTGTGGTAGGAAACAAAGAGGTCTTTCATAAATTTACAGTGAAGAAAGATATGAGGGTGCTGATAGAGAAAGATTATAGAACTAGGAAGCATGCAGTTTTATACCAGAATCACAGAATAACTTGGATCTGAAGGGACCTATGGAGATCATTTTATTCAACTCTCTGCTCAAAGCAGGGCCACCTTTAAGTTAGATCTTTGAATTTAGACTAGGTTACTGAGGGTAAGATGCAGTGAAGTTTTTAATATCTCCAAAGAAGAACCATTTCCCAGACTCCCGGGGCAACCTGTGCAGTGTTTGACCACCCTTTCTTTGAAAGGATCAAAAAAACATTTTCCCCAATATCTGACTGAAATATCATTCATTGTAACTCATGTCCTTTTGTCTTGCACCTTTCAGAGGAACCTGGCTCCACCTTTCCTGCTATCAGCCTTTCCTTCATCCCCTTTATCATTTTGGTGGCTATGCTCTGGACTTGCTCTAACATGTCAACATCCTTCATGTATTGGGTGCCCCAAATAGGACATGTTTCTCCAGATGATGTCTCACAAATGCCAATGTTAGGGAAATAGTCACTTTACTTGGATGACTGAAAATAATTTGGCAACACAGTCTGGTCTGGGAAGTTAGCCTTCATTTCTGCAAGAGCACACAGCTCACCCAAGTTGTACACTGCTGACCATGCTCAGATATAACTCAGGTCCAATCTTTTAAGCGTCAGGGACTGAATTTTAGGCTGTCCCTTACATGCTCTTTATATGAGGTTGAGAAAATGCCTGACTTCCAGGTTCCAGCTCACCCTCTGATCAAGCTTTCCACTTATGAGGGGGTTTGCTTTGAGGGAAGGATGTCTTTTGCTGAGTTTGCTTAGCTGAGTTTTTAGCTTTTGTTGTGAATGTAAAAGGAAAAGCTGGGTATTCAAATGCCTTTGACTTACAGCTATGTTTAAAGGATGTGGAAGGTTAACCACAGTTTATTAATTCTGCAATAAATTTCTTTCCTATCAATCATATGGGGCATGAGGTTTCTCAAAGGGATAGGAAAAAGGGAATGTGCTGTCTGTAATATATGCAGGATACTCATACAGACACTGCAACTTGGATGTGTGTGGATATTAAGGAAGGGAAAGAAACAAGTTGGAAATGCAGATTACAACACATCTGTACATGCCACATAAGGTTATGCAGATTCAAAATTTATGCAGTTCTTCAGACTTTTTTGTTGCTCTTAAGTGTTCACATAGCAGATAAGTAACAGTGAGCTCTTCCACTTTTGTATAGTAAGATGAAAACATTTCTTTCACATGGGAGTGCTGCTTATGTTGTCTGTGCGTATGTCACCTTGAGACAAGGCTGCCCAAATACAGCCTGTGTAAAATCATGTATTTGTGAGATCATTTTGGAGATAAAGCAAGTTATGAATGCTGTTTACTGAATATTACGGGGCAAATCCTATTGTGAACACACAGATACCACAGTTCAGAAACTATACTGGCTGTTAATTTAAGAGATGTATTTGAACTTTAATGTCCTAATTATTTAGATCCAGACAGTCTTTTTCTCTGTAAGCTGTGAGTAGATCTAGGTTTTGAGTCAGTTTAAACTGAATTATATCTTAGCAGGATCTGTATTCAGGGCTGCTCAGGTCTTGGACTCACTATTCAGATATACACTATCAGGTTTTTTTCACCCTTAAAATTATGTAATTTTTTACAACATAAATATGATCAAAGACATAATTTATGGCAGGCCTAGAAAAATTTTTAGCAAGCCAATCTATGTGATGCTGAGATAACCTTTTGTCTTCTAAATTTTTCAAATACTTAATTACCTTAAAAAAAGAGCTTTTCTTTATAAACCTATAAATGTTATTATATTCTAAATGGCATTGAGAATGATCTAGTCATGGCGGAAAAAATTCTGATGCACTACAAACATTTACAAAAGGCTGGTGGGTAGACCTGGCAAGTAGACCAAATGTTAGTCGGTAGTGAAAAGCAGGGTGAAATTAATAATCTGATCTGAAGCCCATTGAACTTCTTATTTTGAAATTTTGAAGCCACCTTGTTCAACAGGCTTTAGATAGGCCTTATAAAAGATGTTATCTAAAAAAAAAGCAAAAATCTTACACTGAGATATTTGTAATATGAATATTTAATAAATGTATGGTATGCATCATCTTTTTGATGTGTCCCAGCCACTTGAATTATGATAAATATCAGTAGAAGGATATCTATAATATTATTTGCTCTGTTGGATTATTTTAGAGATACTACATTCACTTTGGGCTCTCCATGAAGAAAGGTCACAGTTACGGGAGAATATCAGGTAACAAGCATCCTTTCTGACAGCTCCCAGCAGGCAGGTGTTCAAAGGACAGGGAAAAGCATGGGCAGGAAAGCCCTTTGACTCCAATAGGCTACTCTTTACATGGTCATAAATTATTAAAACTGGAGGTGGCCCTTGAGAATTGGAGGACTATAACTGGGTTTCAGACAGCTCTCCAAAGAAGAAACAGGAGATATCAATGAATTTCATTATCATCGTAAGTGGAAATTTTTACTGCATTAGTCTTTACCTGGAGTGGTGACTTAATACCTTCTAGAAATACAACCACATTGCAGAAATTAATATAAAAATCAGAAAGTTTCGTAAGGAAGCACAGATATAGTCTATTTTAAAAAATTTCTAATCTCAAGACAATGTTACTGTATTATATAGATTTTTTTAAACAGAATGATTTACCTTGTAAATCCTTCTTCCTCTTTCTACTATGTGAGCCTTGACTTATGCAAGTACACAGTAATTAAGCATCAGCACTCTCCATTCTGCTTAGCTGACAACAACACACCTGGTCTAAAATCTGTAAACCCAGTCATCCACCCCACTGTCTCACCTGAGATGAATCACAAGAATTCAAACTTGTCCTTTTTTGCAGCAGCAGTAGCAGGCAGACTATTACTGATGGAAACAAGCAGCTGTTGATTTGCCACTGACCCCAGGGACAGTACACAGAAATTTGATTTAGTCTCTGTAGTCTCCTGACTCTGAAACCTTGTTAAAGCTTTGCACAGAGGTATAATATTACATAATCTCTAGGGTACAACACAGTTTTGTAAGATCATTTTTGAGACGTTCTGAGCTTTGGCCAAAGATTAAACATACTGGGGAGGTCTGTTCTTTAACTTCAAAATTAGTGATCAGTGTTATTGCTTATAAACACTATATGCATGGCGTTCTCTAAGACAGCAGAAGGGAAAGCTATGAAAACAGGAGATGATGGGAAGGATACTAGACTGAACACACTATTGATGGTTTTCTACACTTTACAATACTGAGGATTTTTGTGACCTCAGGAAAATGTGTGGATATCTAAATTCTCTAGTGCAGAGTGCAAGGTTTTGTTGGGGTTTTTGTTTAATTTGATTTTACAGTTTGGGAAATATTTAATACTAAGTATATATTCTAATAATAGGCTGTCTATCTCCAACAACATTCAAAAATATAAAACTGTTCTTTTAAGTCTTTTCCAAGCTGCTGTAAATGTGATTCTAAATAAAGTAAGGAACTACTTTCCCCTGTTAGAGACTGACACATAGGTCAACACCAGTATTATTTCACAGAATCACAGAACATTAGGAGTTGGAAGGGACCTCAAAAGATCATCTAGTCCAACCCCCCTGACACAGCAGGACCACCTAGAGCAGCTCACACAGGAATGCATCCAGTCGGGTTTTGAATGTCTCCAGAGAAGGAGACTTCACAACCTCTCTGGGCAGCCTGTTCCACTGCTCTGTCACTCTTACAGTGAAAAAGTTCTTCCTTGTGTCCAGCCAGAACCTCCTATGTTCCAACTTCTGTTGGATAAAGGTCTGCTTAGGTGGCTGATCTCTTCTTCCCAGTGACAAATGATAAGACAAGAGGTAATGGCCTCAAGCTGCACCAGAGGAGGTTTAGACTGGATGTTAGGAAAAATTTCTTCACTGAAAGGGTTGTCAGGAATTAGAATGGGCTTCCCAGGGAGGTGGTGGAGTCACCATCCCTGGAAGTGTTCAAAAAAACATTTAGATGAGCCCTTAGCAACACGGTTTAGTGGCAGACTTGGCAGTCCTAAGGAAACAGTTGGACTTGATGATCTTGAAGATCTTTTCCAACTTAGTTGATTCTGTGATTCCAAACATTTACAAAATTCATAGCAACAATTCACTCAAATTTGGAATGTCTGAATCAAAATTTTCACAGAATTATATGGCTTAATAAATTGCTTTAGAATATGAGGCTTCTGCTCTACTCTTGTCCTTCTTAGAATGTTTTTTTAAGCTTCCCTCTTATTTTCCATACTGCATTTCCCTTTTGGATGATTCAATCATATTGAAACTTTACAGTGCCTGGTGTGTTAGGAACATGCTGAACATTTAAATAGTTTTCCTCTTACAAATGTGCAATTTAAATATTATGAAAACCATCATAACATTGCTCTAAATAGAGGGCACCATTTGCTGTTCATGGTCTTAGTAGAAACCAAGAACCTACCACAATCTCTGCAATGCACCATTGGCTCTACTCTCCTTCACTGGAAGAAAAATGCAGTTTGCTTCAGAACTAGTAACTCTTTGGTCATAACTATTTCATGGCTTTTTATTCCAAAAAGAAGTAAAACATGTCCAAATAATTTTTGTGAGTAGAATATAAAGCTGTAACACTGACAGTTGCAAAAGAGATTTCTTTTGTGTAATTGTAGCTATCTTGTAGAAACTAAATTGCCAAACAAATCAATGGGTAATTGTCCAGATACAACCAGAAAACTGAGACGTATGCTCTGAGCCCTAGACTAGAATCTAACCATGCAGTGGATTTTGAAGAAAAGATTAAAAGATTAATATTCTTTTATTGTGTTTCTGTCAGAAGAGAAGAATGCTGCAGAACAATGGAAGTAGACAGAATTTTTTTTAGTCAATATTTGCCAAAAAATTAGATAACAGGAAACAAAACTGACAGCAAAATATGGTTTACCCTTTTAAAAAATAAAATAAATGCTTATTGCTTTAGGCTATAGGTAATATAATTTAAATCTCATTTGTATATACCAAATTAAATAAGTTGTAACAAGTGAATAGAGTGAACAGGAAAGTCAGATATGTTCCCACAGGATTTATCTTATTTTTCTGCCCCATTTTTTCTCGTTATTCCCTCTGGTATAAACACAACACAGAACAGTCTGTCTTTCACATGCCACTGTGATTCATCTTAATGTTTGCTATGAGTTTGATGAGCAACTAGTGGCAGAGTGAATACAGTTTGTTAATGATTATCCAACAGACAAATACATAAAAAAGACATTCAACTTTTGTTTGTTTGCTTGATTTCCTAAGAACTAAGATCTTAAATTAAGGTAAAATTTAAAAATAAATAAATAAATAAAAAATTATCTCCAATGAATCATCCCAACAAAAGTTATCTTTTAGATGAGGGAAATTTTCTGCTGTGACCAATACTTCGGCTCAATTTATTCTGTCTTGTACTTTATGTCATGAAAGATATCAAGATATTAGAGTAACAACTTTAGAGACCAGACTGAAAAAAAAGTGGGGGTAAGGTTTTTCATATTTTGGCATGGCTGGACTTCACCTGCATCAAGTCAATTACCTGGTCCAATGCAGATTTACTTGCATAACACCTCTGGAGAATGGGATGTGAATCTGATTCACAAAAAAAGGAGAATGAAGGGTTTGTCTTTGAAATATATTAAAGGCCACCTGAGTTTGGTGCTATATTCTTTTAGACAAGTCCCAAATGGTAGCAAATGTCTCTGAAACCAAACAAGAGAAGAGATGTTGCAGCTCTCCCCAAAAATACCCATCTCGATATCTGGGATTTCTCTGTCCTGTACAGTACTGCTCAACAAGGGCACACAAACACTGGAAAATTTCATTCTTATAAACCCAATTCAAAACACATCTAGCTTGATTGATGGGATCGGCTGGATTAAACAGAATAGAGGTTTCCAATAGTGACCAATTTCAAGTGTTTTGGAAGAATACAATCCACTGCAGCTACATATTAACACACATCCATGTATGTGTGATAAGGCAAAAGTACGTATCTTCTGTGTCCTCGTTTTAAATTGGATAATCTCTAAAATCATGCAAATTATAAACAAACCTCATCAGAGAAGAGCATACACCATTCCTCCAGGTTCCCAGTTTCATACCTGTCTTCTACAAATTCTCAAAGCTATGAGCTAATAATTTCAACTTCTCATTACCTGGTTCCTAAAGACCTTATGGCTGGCTAATTCAGAGACATTAAAAAAATATTGAATGCTATTAGTTTAATATTCTAGAACAGTTTTATTTTCTATTCTACGCTGACCTTTGTCACTGATATCCAATGTGTTAAACAATAATTTTTTTTTGTGAAAATATTAAACTTTTTCACCTTCCTAGAATTATTTACTTTTTAATAACAGCTATAGCTTGTTAATCTTATCACAAAAGTACTTAATAGCTCTTGTTTTTGGGAAAGACAGAGGCTTTGGTGTTCCTTTAGTGTAGCTCAGTGTACTGTACCTCTGTGGTTTTTGCTTTGTTCCTACATCTTGGTCATGGTAGTCCAACCTACTTTTCCCTTTCCTTAGCTTTTCTGCATGTCTGAGAGTCATACAGCTCATGATTTAGCCAAATTGGCCCCTTTCTATATTTCCTTAAGAATACAACAATTTGAACCTCTACTTTTGAAATTGCTTCTTAAAGAAACTGCCTGTTCTGCTTAACTCCTTTCCCCTTAAGCTTATTTCTCAAATGTCAGTGTTTGCTGAATTTGCCTGCTTATTTTTGTTTTGCTATTCTGCTCCCCGGGTTCTCCTCTGAAAAGCTGTGAACTCTGTCAGTTCAGCGTCACTGTCATCCAAGTTGTCTTCAGTCTTCACAGTATCAGCAAATGTCTTTCTGTTGGCTGGAATCAGTCCAGAAAAATGTCTTCCTCTAAATCCTTTCTCAGAGTTTTGTATCCAAATCTTCTCATGTTCACATTCTTTGAAATTGCTGGATATCATATCCCTGCAGTACTCTCTATCAGCCAAAATCCTCAATTGCCACTTGGTAATTCTGCCACATACTCATAAAAAATACAAAAAGTCTCATCCACCTGATCTGTACTGAGTCTATTGTGCTCTAGTGATCCAAGTCTGAAGTCAAAAGGAAGCATTTGGGATGTACCAGACAAGGAATTCTGCTGTCTGTCTTTGGGCAAACTTTCACCTTTTATTGTAATATTTATGCCATATGAATTAAGAGAAGTAATTATTATGTCTTATACCAATTAAATCATGTTTTGATCTTTTACTGAGATTTCTAGCTCTTGTTCTTTATTCCTGTATTTTCTGCATTAGCATATCCTTATGTATCTCAAATTTTCAGTGGACTGATCTATTTTTGTCCTTCATGTTCCTCTTATGACCATACTTTCATAATATTTCTCTTTCTTATTTTTTGTGGTTTTGTGCAGGTTTCTGTTGTTTATCATTACCTTTGGGCTTTTGTTCCCAAGCCTTTTCAATTCTTTACCTATAAAACCCCTTTCACAAGCTTTATAAAGATATTCTTTTCTTCTTTTAAATTCTTGCCACACTGCTCATGGAACTTCTTCTCAAATAAAGCAAATTGAAGTCCTCTTAGTAGCATTATCTGTACAACCACACACCTGTCTCCAGGACATACCCAGTCTGCAGGTGGCTACCTGGTGGTTGAACATCATCCACTACATATCGTTAGATTACATATCGACTTTCACATCTTTTCAACAGTGCTAGATTTTTTTTATCTTCCTCCATGGGAGCTCATAATTTTCTCTTACAGGTTGCTTCCATTAGTTAGTTTTTCTCAGAAACCATTTTAGTTTTCTGCCCTGCTGCAATATTTCATTTCTGAGATAAGATAATCAGAATGCAATTACTTAGAGAAAAACACAATCTACTTTTTGATTTTAATGTACTCCATAGTCAGAATGCTGTCATACTTTTTACACACTAGACAAATACTTCACCGGCTTTCACATCAGGTTTTTATGACCTTTCAATTTGATTACATCTGTATTTGGTTGACATTCTCACAGTTTTCTGAACTCTGGTATAATCACAACAATACATTTTATGAGAAGATCCAAAGTCAACTGATTAGCCATCAGATCATGAATAAAATAATAATCAGTGTTTCTAGGCTTAGGATAGATGATTTTAAATGTTAAAATATATGCACATTCTAAAATTGAGAGGTGTCATATAGTCATTATAAACTATGATGAGAATTCCCAGAAAAAGTTGTAAAGTTTTGGTGATTTTAATGTGCTTTATACATCACCTATCAAGATGAAAGCAATAATTGCCAACCCAAAGATAGCATTTTTTTTTATAAAGCATAGAACAAATTCTGAAGTCTTGTCTTGGTATTAAGGAGAGATACTGAGTCCAGAATCTGGTTCAACAGTAAGTTTTTGATGTTAGATATAGTGTACTTGTGAGACTTGTTCTGTTGCCTAGAAAGCTGGAACGGAGAATTAAATGTTAAGTTACTGTGAGAGTTGTTGCAGTAAGTATTATTAATTAGCAGAACAAACTTCTACCTGCAAAAATTCTAAATTTTCTTAACTCTAGATATCCCTGTAGGTATTCTTCACTCTCAGACTGCTGTGAGGTTTGGTTTTTTAAATTCAGCTATACTGGAAAATATTTATAAAGATCACTTTGGATAAGTAAATCAAGTTTGCGTTTGATTCAAATGAAATTCTCTGCCCTTAAATATTGTGACTTACTCTATATGGGGATATACCTTAAGACAATTTTGAAAATTCAGCTAGTAGAGAGAGTTTATGACAAGATACAGGGTACTTTCTATCAGAAGTTTATGCTCACCCTCCTGCTTGTAAAGAGAGCAGTAGCCTGTGCTCTGCCTACTTGATCTACACACAGTGCAGTGATAGACACTAGCAAAATGCCATCTCACTGATTTAAATACAGAGGAAAAAAAAAGCAGGAACTTCTTAGAAAGGGATGCTTAATCTCAGAAAGGCCTTCTTTCCTCGTCCAGCATACCTGAATCTTGTTGCAGATTTCATCAGAGTATAATAAAATGAACTCCTTTGTAAGTAGCAACTTGTTTTTCTTGAATACAAGAAGTATTAGGCTAAAATGGACTACAAATGAAATCTACAAATACTTTCTCCAGCTTTCAGTTCTTTTTTCAATGTTCAAAATTTATCTACTCTGCTTTTCATGTCATTTTTCTATTCAGAACTGATCTTGGCTTTCACTTTAAAGTAGCAAGGATCAACTTCTGTTAAAAAAGATAAATGGCACAGTTCTTGACAGTCTTCATGAATGCATAAATTACTGAAGCCTCTCTGTGGTGGTGCAGCTTTCCAGTTTACCCTTATTTGTTACTAAAATCCAGTAGGTAACTGAATCACACTTCCCTTTAACCTTCCTTCTCTTCAGTCTTTCATGCATGAGTGCAATATCAACATGTTGACGTAAGATAAATCCTCTCCTGTAGCTAGCTATTGCTATTACATGTTCAGATTCCATCTAATTGACATTCAAAAAGCAGTGTAGAATGATGCATTAAACACTGCATGAATCAGCTTTTAAAAGTGTTCACTGTACCAAAAACAATAACTGCTGTATATCATGCTGGGGACTTAAAATGACAAATACTTTGCTATTGTTCTTTTTTGTAGGCTCGGAATAATTAGTAGTTGATTAGACTTAGAAGGGAGGATTCAAAGATTTCTTCCAGATGCAACTATGAAAACACCATTAAAGGAATAGAGTAACATTCAAAATACGCTCTACGAAGTGCATTTTTCACCTTGAACTTTGCATAAAGCTGGACCTGCATTAAGCATTAAGAAGAACTTAATCAGGTAAAACTGCAAAATAAATAAAAAATGCTTTAATCAACCTTTTGTATGCTGATACACAGTCAGCCCTCAGAAAACCTGCTTAACTAAGAAAATACATATGTTGTATATCAATTCAATATTTAAAGAAGTTCATCTTGTCACATGATAGTTATTTTACAGTATAACACACTAGATTTGAAACAATGGACTAGTATTCTTAGGTTGCACAGGTTAAATGGGAATCCACTTTTATTAGCAAGCAATCACAGTGACTACTGTTTAGTTGTGTAGTTTTTTCAACAGACCTATAACAGCAACTAGGAAGAAGGAATCCTTGTTACTACTCTGAAACAGTGAAAGTAACATTTCTCTTCAAATATACTATGAAAGGTAGTTTGAAGAAGTGACAGTGGTGTGCACTTGTACTGAAGGACATATTTTGGAAACGTATGGGTAGTGCTGGTAAAGAAAAACATAAATTCAAACATTTTTAGTAGGAATGATCTTTCATTTATTAATATTTTAGGACATTTAAAGGTAATTAAGTTAATGGAACAAATAATTGTTCTATGAACAAGTTATTTTAATAGTAAAATTCAGCCTTTGAGTTTAGTCAGAACAATATGAGAATCCTTAGCAGAACTCGACTTTGATTCTGAAAGCTGTAAGTTGACAGGGGGATGAGCAATTCTTCACTGCAGAAGAAATTTTTTCTTTCAGTATAAAGCCTGCTAGAAATAATATTATAAGAATGCATATGTGAATTTGAAACGGATTTTTTTTTCTTATTACACAATGCAACATTGCCATAGAAATATACAATGTAAGTAGAGATTCCTTTTTGTCAATTCTGCAGAAAAGTCTACACCCTCAGTATTTCAAGAAGTAAGACTCTTTTTTTTAAATCTTATTGTATGTATAATCAGTCTTAGAGAAGGCAGTAACTGTGTAGGATGAGCTAACCATAATACCAACTTAATTTTAGCAAAAACTTAAGAAGAGAGAAATAGTAAATCAGTGACTAGAGGTAGCTACTTCTTTCCATATGTACTATCCTCTTTTCCCAAGCAGATCAGACTTGAGGAGAAATATGAACTATCAGCAATATAAATAATGTTCCTAACCTTTAGTTGTTGAGATTGCCAGCAACATGAAGCCAAATACTAAGAAAAAAAGAATATTTCATTAATCATTCAGGCATGATTTTATCTGATATGAAGTTATATGTAACTTCTGGTATATAAGTTTATTATATTTTGACTAAAATTAAGTTGTTTAAAAATGAGGACAAAGATTAGACATTCAGATGTTTAGGGATACAGGAATCAAAACTTTAGATGAAAAGCGGAAAGAAGAAAGCTGATGTTTACAATAAAAACTGGAATTGTGGGGAAAGGAGGATTTCAGGTGTTGGTCTCTTCAATATTATTCCTATTTCTATTTCAACAAACTGTATAAAAGTGCCAGAATCAGAGTCCAGGTCTACCCTGTTAAGGCATCCTTACAGTAGGATACTGTAATTACGCTCTGGGTGAGGATTTCTTCTTGGTGCTTGTCCTTTCCCGATGACTTTCATTGTTTCCCTTATGGCTGAAAATGTTTAACAGGATGAATGAGGCCATCCAGTTACCAAGACCCTAAGTGGAGAGTCAGGGCATGCTGCCCTTAATCCTAGAGAGAGACTTTGTCTCAAACTCAAGTCTCTTGCTGCCTTCAGGGAAAGAAATAAGTCACGGTTTGCCCAATATTTTGCTCCAAACACTGCTGTTATGTTTCCTTTTCTATTGTGGGTTTGGAGTTTTTTTTGCTTGTTTTGCCATCAGTGTGCTTCTGTTACATTAAAGGAAAATTAACTTCATTCTATTGATTAAAATAATGCCCCTTTCTCTGGTCCTTTTTTCCAGTGAGTACTTATCAGCTGTGCTGAGTTTACTTGAAGTCAATGGGTCTAGTCACACAAATGAGAATTAAGCATGACTGAACTATACTGCAATCTCAGCAGTCACAGCTTTACAAGTCTTCAGGTTTTGCTCGTGAAAGGCCCTACAGATAAGACAGCATCATTGGCACATTCTTTATTTAGTACTAAGGAATTAATAAAATCTTGTTGTTGCTTATGATATGAGGGAGTTCAAGACCCCTCTGATGGGGCAGCTGCACACAGTGACAGCACAGCTTCCCTTCCTGCTCCAATACAGAGGATGGCTTAGACCTGCCTTGCTACTGCTTATGTGGAAGTTTGCTGAATCAGTGCAGCTCATTAGTCCAGGAAAAAGAGTGAGTGCATTTTTACCAGATTAGTGAGCTGAATAAAGCTACTGTGAAGTGCACTGAGCTTGTATGAGGGAAGGAGAAAGAGAAGTAGAAAAAGGGACAGGCAGCAGCTCAGGATGGGGTGAGAAAGAGAAACAGCAGAGCAGACAGATATTTTGGGAGCTACTTCTTTCATGATATGTATGTGATTACATTGGTTCAGCTCCATCATCTTTTTGTCATCTTTCATCCATCGTATTATGACTTCATGGCTACTTCCTATTTGAAATTTAACTTCTAATCGGGAATCTCCTGGGAACAGAGAAGCAAATAAGGGGTTAATCTTGTAATGACGGACCTGCAGACTGTGGTTTAACAGTAACTATGCCATTTATAACAGCCCAAATGCTATTCACCTTTTCTACTTTTAGCCACTCGTTTCAGTTCCCACTTGGAGATTTCTCTTAGTAGTTATGCTGATTCAGCTCTTCACATGTCTGTGCTCTAAACTGGACCTGAGAAATGCAGTGCTTAAAAAAAAAAAAAATTTAAAAAAAGAAAGAAAAGAAAGAAAAAGTCTTGCCTTTAAATATAAACATGCTATTTCACCAGTCTGATTTATAGTCAGGAGAACAAACTGCTGAATTGGCATAAATAACCATCAGGGCTCAAAGGGAGCAAGGAATGCATTGCCACTTGTGGGGAGTGGCATAATTTACACATTGATATGCTCCTGACAGAATAAGAGCATGAAGAAACTACAGGCTTAATTCAGGCATTAGTTTAAACTTGTGAACAGTGTAGACAGCCGCGGGAGATTAGACTGCTTAGGGATGTTGTAAAGTCTTTGCTGAAGGCTTCTAAAAACAGATTAGACATGAGTCTGTCAGGATCTGTGTGGCTTATCTGAACTTGGGAGCTGGGGTGCTATAACCTTGTTTTCTACCAGTTGGTGAAGTGTTCTGAAATAGTGTAAATATTTGGTTATTTCTATATTTTCAAAATTAAAACAAAAGTTTATTTATGCAGCTTTGGAAGGAAGGAAGGAAGAAAAAGAATGAAGGATATTAGGAGTGAGGCAGCATCATTGCCCCAGCCTTCTCTTGTGTGTATGGCATTTCAAAAAAGCAACAGCAGATTATAATTTTGTGCCAAAGCTATTAAACCATTCAAAAGAGTCCATGGGGAGTCCATGATCGATTCTTCCTATGTCTTCTGCATACTCATTAACTCTACATCTATTAATCAGTTGATAGTCCGAACTTTGCTTCAGTCACAGAAAATGTGAAGTTGTTTAACACTTCTCATAATAAAATCTTCATTTCAGTTGTTTGTAACCTTCCCAAATTTGAATAATAAGGGCTTAAAGTATTAATCCTAAATATCTAGCTCAGACTGCAACATTTTGGTAAATTTCAGCTATTTCAAAGAAAAAAAACTTGAGAAACAAAAATGTTTAAAAAAGCCCAACCAAACAAAATTAATATCTCTGACTGGTGGGGAACACTCATTTTATTTCAGAGTCCCTAGAGTGCTTTGGGAGCAAGACCCCCAAATCTTGTACAGATATGACCTTTGTGCCAAAGATACGTCTTCTACCTTTTCCTACATTCCTACATATATTTTCATGGGAAAAAAAAGTCAATACTTTTATACTCAGTAGGTTAGATTTTTGTAGCTGATTTTTTTCTTGAAGATCCTGTTCTCAGTAGGCAGGTACCAGTTCTGGGCTGCTGTACGACCCGCCCCAAGCACTGATCTGAGCCTGTGAAATGAGCACAGGGAGCTGGCATCCCAGCCAGAATGGTCAGGGAAAGCCACCTAACTGGTGGACAAGTGCTAGGTACAATGCATTCATGTATGTCTGCTGATGGAGGAGCGGATGTAAAGCAGGAATTTTTGGAGGTCAGGAGGGAGCCTGAATGAGTAATATGGTCATGGAACATGAGGCTGTCAGCAGGACAGTTCAGTCAGAGGTGTAGGAGATGGGGAGAGGATGAGGACATTTCAGATTTGGATCCATTAGATGACCAGGATTTACCGGGTACCAATGGGTTTCAGAGGTATATTCAGCAGGAATACCTGGAAAGACAATGATAAAGCAGATATGGGTCCAGGAGTCTGAGAAGTCAAAAGATGGAACAAGATAAAAAGTTTGAAACAGGATAGCCAAGACAACCTGAAAGCTGCAGATGCTGAGGAAAAAGAGCTAGAGGACAAACTGTGATAAGAAAAACAGAGACTAGATGGGTGAAGAGATGCCTAAATGGCAAGTGGTCAGGGAAACTACTACTGGAGATAGCCTGAAAAACACATTTCACAATATGATAGGACATGAATATAAATCAAGTTAACAGACAAGTTGGTTGAGGAACAAGCAACTGAGATGCCCTAGGGAATAACACTAAGTCTGGGGGAAGAGCCTGAAATGACTGTCAAAGTATCTGTGAATCACCTGGCAATCTGTGCTTGTTTATCCTGTAATGTGATCCACACTGATCATAAAAACTCTCACTATCAGTTGTATAGCACTACAGTATTCTTACTATCTGATGTCTGTAACCATTTCCTCAAGCAAGAGACATTTGGAAGAGAATCTGGAGTGTCTCAGCTCTGCTGAGGTATTCTCAAGTTTCTGTTTGATGCCATAAGAACAATTTTTGAAGGATACAACATATTATCTTTAAATTTTATTTCTGTTTTTTAGTAAGAGCCTTGTCTGGTTTAGTGATGGACCTGCTATACAAATAACTCTAGAACATATAGAGAAGAAGACTGAGAGCTGCAGGAACTTCACCTCCTATGGGAGGTGGAAGGTGTTTAGTGAAAAGGCAAATATTTCCAGCGCTGAAACAAAACATACTCTTTTGACAATTTCAGGCAGAGAAAATGATGAGGAGCAACTGAGGTCTCTTGGTTTGTTCAGCTTGGAGAAGAGGAGGCTGAGGGGAGACCTCATTGCAGTCCATGGCTTCCTTACTAGGGGAAGAGGTACCGATCTCTTCACTCTTGTGACCAAAGCTAGACTCAAGGAAACAACAGGAAGGTTTAGGCTAGATATCAGGAAAAGGTTTTTCACCGAGAGGGTGATAGAGCACTGGAACAGGCTCCCCGGGACAGTGGTCACAGCACCAAGCCTGCCTGAGTTCAAGAAGCATTTGGATGATGCTCTCAGGCACATGGTGTGATTCTTGGGGTGCCCTACACAGAGACAGGAGTTGAACGCCATGATCTTGATGGGTCCCTTCCAACTCAGCACATTCTATGATTCTATTCTATGAGTTTTTATTATTTAAACTGCTGTATAATGTTGCAAAATACCTAGTCCTTCAACATCTCAAACTGGACTTCCAAAATCAGTGGACATTTCTAATTTTAATCTCCATATTTATTACTTATCAACCTGTAAAAGGTAACTAATACTCACTTCTCACAGAACATTATGAAGAAGAAGAAGCATTAATATTTCTAAATCAGTCAGTAGTGAATATCAGAGGGAAAAACTCAAGGAAAAATACACCATGATATTCAGAATAAGCTTAGCTAGTACATACTTAATACTGGGTAAAGACATACTAAACCATAAGGACAAAGAACTACACTATGCAGCTACATATAAATGCTCTTCTGTGCACTGGAAAAGTGAAGGGAAAACAGGCTGTGACTGTGTGATCCCTGTGTCCTGATACACACACTGAAGAATTGAATTAAGAAGTCATAAACACTGTAATTCTGACATTTCCTGGAATATCACTTCTCTGTTTAGGGGTGTTTTGTGTGTATATATTTGTGTGTACGTGTTTCTGTACAATATAACTGTAAGTGTTAATGTCTGAGCTAGTATTCCTGTACAAGTGTAATAACTGAGATGTATATATTTCTAGTCTCCTCTTCAGACTTCAATGATAGGACAAATCACACGTCAGAACAGTATCTCAAAAGAAACTGCTACTATGTCCTGATTAAATTCCTCTCCTCCATTCAAAGAAACACATTTCCAACATTCAGTGGCTCTCATGGATTCCATTATTAATCATCTTCACTGTACAATTCAGTAAATCCAGCAGACAGTGAAGCCACCTAGCAACCTAGAGCTTAATTTTGAAGTTATTTTAGGATATGATAACAGGAGTGGAGATTCATTGTGTGCAATGGCTATGCTGCAAAGTGGTACCATCAAAATCTTAACTGGAAATTAAGTGATTGGCTGTTACTGTAGAACTACAGGACTTTTTGACTGGCACACATGAGAAATTAAGTAGCCACCAAATCAAGCTGATTTAGTCAGGGGAGACTCTCTTGTGGCTTTGAGAAGCTCAAGTGAGACTGCCCTGCTAAGTGTATACTGCACAGCAGTAGTATAACTGCTAGCATAATGACAGGACCCCACTATAGGAATAAACAAGCTAGTGCTTGCTGGGGCTCAAAGCATGAGGACACCCTTGAACTAATCTACAAGTTAATTTCTGTCCTTCATACAGCTGAGTAGTAGCACACATGAGGGAGCACACTCTTCTTTAGCCTCTTAACTATTTGAGTTGTTCCCCTGTGCTTTCCTAAAATTCATTGAACAACATGAACTTTACAGTAAGGTAGGGAGGTAGATTAAAAACTGCCTGAAGCTTCAGAAACAATTTAACACTGGGTAATTTATTCAAACATTTTGCAGTTCAGAATAGTTTGATATCTCTATAAAACAAGAGTTTCCTTTCAATTAAGCATACCATAAAAATGGCTGTAATAAAATTGCATATAGGATTTTCTAAAATTTGTTATCTGATCCTTGATCTCTATGAAGTATCTTCAGTTTTACAACTCACAAAAAGCTGTCCTTGTTTTGAACAGGTTGTATTATTACTACATTTTCACACATTTGCTTTCAGTCACAACTGGGAGACATTGTCTTAAAAGGACTCCAAAGGCTGATCTTATAGACAGTCAGTATGTTCAGATAAAATTAGTTTTTTTCACAGCTAATGTAGTCTGCCAAAATTCTTTCTATTAGTGGCATCTTGGCTTTTTACAATACTGGTATCACAGTGCCCTATAATTAAAGGGCATTTATGTCTCCACATTGCCATTAGTATGAAATTGAGTTGTATGGCCAAAAACATGTTAAGCATTTGGTTGAGTAAAAATAGCTGAGGGAAACTGATATCATTAAGCTCTTTGGACTGTTAAAAACATTCGTAAGAGATTAAGGGTTATGTTTTACTTTTAACTGTGCTCACATAAATATGCTGCAGTTTAATTCTATGGAACTTGAATTTAAAATTACATCATTTAATTCTCACATATGTTTTAAGTATTAGCCTGTATCTTTTCTCGAACTGAGGGATTCTGGCCAGTGTGTGAGACTTCTGCATTGTTTTATGCCAAATATGTCTAACTCACTTTACCATCACTGCTTCCTCATGTGTCATTGATTTCAGGCAATTTAATGCCAGGAAGAACATTTGATCATTAAGTCTGACCTCCTGAATATCACAGCTCATTAAATGTCATCCATTTGCTGGTTTAGAAACTAATATTTTGACTGGACTGAATTTTTTTTTTTTATCTGTAAATGATTAACCTGTTGTGGGCAAAGCAAGAAACTAGGATGTCACCATTCCTCAAAATCCTAGCAATAACTGAGAGTTGAACAAGTATGGCATGCCCAGTTAATCATACTACAGGGCTCATATCACACAGTTCAGTGAATTTAGAATAGAATAGAATACTAGAATACACATCCATAGAATAGCATAGCATAGCATATTTGTGTTGGAAGGGACCTACAATGATCATCTAGTCCAACTGCCTGACCAATTCAAGTCTGAGTAAAAGTTAAAGCATGTTATTAAAGGCATTGTCCAAATGTCTCCTGAACACTGACAGGGTTGGGACATCAACTACCTCTCTTGGAAGCCTGGGTGAGATTCTGTAAAATCACTGGTCAAAATTTTCTTATTTAAAAAATAGAAAAAAAAAAAAGACAAAAAAGACTAGACTTCCCATGACAGTATTTTAAACACAATGCAAACAGTACTGGCTAAGTTTTGATGAACAGTATTCATTGTTCTCGATGAACTCATTCTTCCTCAGTTTCCATGCTTCCTTCCAGAAGAAAAGGCTACCCACATAACACAAAGCTCGAATGAAGACTAGTTGTTTAAATTATGTTTACTATCTATAAATAGTTCTTAAGAATATCACAGTACAAATAGTTCCCGTATTTATTAAAATATTAAATTATGCTTGTTGTGATCCCAGTAGCACTATGTGAAAAAAACTAATCTCTATTACCAAATATCCAAGCAGTGGTGGCTGGCAAGTACAGCATTTTCATACATCAGAACTGATAGGAGGAAAAGAAGACAACTACCTCAGACTCTTCCCTCTTTCAAAAAAGTACCACATCTGCACTTCTAATTTTGTACAAGTTATTCAAAGGTAAGCATCACTTTAAGTGCCAATGCTTTTATTGGAATGCAAGTTTTCTGAGATATGGGACATACATGAAAATATAGGAACTCTTCAATGTTATACAATCAATTACAGATAAACCATAGAATCATGAAGTCATTGAATAATTTTTGTCAGAAAAGACCTTTAAAATCACCAAGTCCAATTGTTAACCTAGCACTGCCAAGTCCACCACTAAACCATGTCCCTAAACACCACATCTACACGTCTTTTAAATACCTCCAGGGAATGTGACTCCACCACTTCTCTGGGCAGACTGTTTCAGTGCCCTTTTGGTGAATAAACTTCTCCTAATAACCAACTTAAACATCCCCTGGCACAACTTGAGTCCTTTTCTTCTCGTCCTATCTCTTGTTACTTGGAGAAGAGACCAACCCCCAATTAACTGCAGCCTCCTTTCAGGCAGTTGTAGAGAGTGATAAGGTCTCCCTTGAGCCTTCTTTTCTCTAGACCAAAAAAATCCAGTTCCCTCAGCTGTTCCTCATAAGATACATACTCCAGTCCCTTCACCAGCTTTGTTGCCCTTTTCTGGACACACGCCAGCCCCTCAATGTCTTTCTGGCAATGAGAGGCCCAAAATTGAACGCAGTACTCGAGGTGCAGCACCCCCCTCCCCCCCCCCAGGGCCAAGCACAGGGAGACGATCACTTTTGTAGTCCTGCTGGCTACACTATTC
>VZRW01007787.1:90789-134141 GCA_013398125.1 Aegotheles bennettii | reverse complement strand
GTGTAAGATCCAGCAGCCCTCCTTTCCTAATTGGTTTATCCATTTGTTCCCAATCCTTCAAGCAAATGTCCCAAGGCCCTAAAATCTCTTTTAATTGCCCTTGGGTTTCTCTTTGTTGTATCATCATTGCCTGCATGAACAACCTCTCCTGTTGCCCATGACCTATCCTCCCTGCCGTGCTATGCCCCTGCTTGCCCACTCCTGGTTGCTCGCACTCCTCAGGGCTGTTTAAATCCCCCGCATTAGCTGTAGGCACAGTCCCTGCCATGCCTGGTTGGCTGGGCAAGCTCCTGTGAGCTCCTGGGTTTCCTCCGCAGCTCTGGGTGGCTGCATGGGGTGCCCTGATCTCGGGGACCCGCCTGTACAGCAGGATCTTGCGCTGTGCCCCTGAGTTTACCTCAATTGCTGCTGTCGCCACTGCTGGTCACCTCGCTGACAGGTGCCAGCAGGGACCCTCCTGTCCTGCCCTGACTTAGCAGACCTGGAGAAACACTTTACCCAAGGGATGTAATATCCCATGTGGACACTGGGGTTGGGTCTCTTCGCTGCAGAGCAGGTAACCCCAGACCAGGAGCAGCAAGCCAAGTGTCTGCAACTTCTGTCCCCAGCCACATGTCACATCCCCGGCAGGCAGCAGCCCAGGAGAAAGTAACCCTTGTTCAAAGCATCCTTTTGGGTCTAAAGCATGGTGCTTAGTGCACAGGCACGGTGATGGCTGGCAGGAGGTGGCCTGCAGCATCTGTGCTGGAGCCCCCAGGCTCTCTGAATTGTGGGGTGCAGAAATCCCCACTCCTGGCAAGAGGTCTCTGGAGCTGGCAGCTCCTTGTAATCTCCTGTTTGCACCTGGGGCAGGCTGCTGGGGCAACTGGTGAATAATAAAATAATAATTTTAAAAAAGGAAGGAATGAGGTTTTTTTACCCACCTGCAGGTCTGAGCAGTGCTCCTGGCATTACTCCCTGGGTGCTAGGGTCTCTTTGCAGGGGATGGGGGGTGGTGGAACACATTGAGGAGATAGGAACAACATGCGGTGCCAGCTGCAATGGGTTCTGGGAGGGATGTGCACCAGGAGCGTTGCACCCTCCCGAGCCCATCAGGGATTTCAGCATGCTCTGGGCTTGAATAGGCCCCACATGCTGAATCTGTTGCTGGCCCATTGGACTCCCTCGGAGACCTTGGCAAGGGTAGCAAGGCAAGGGTTAGCACGGCTAGAATAAAGTTGGCCTGTGCAACTACAGCCCTGATCCTCCCTGCACCCACCTCTGGTATCCAGGGCTCTTGCCACTGCACTGTTACCAATAGAGGATGAAGGGGATGCAGTTTCTCATGCTTCCTCCTTTGTAGTATTGCTTTCCTGCCTCTGGTGCTCAGAACAGGAGGGGGGCTTGAGTCCCAGAGCTAAGCAGGATCTGGCCAGCACCACGAGCTCAGTGCTGGGGACACATCAGGCTGGCTGCTCATCCTCAGAAGCTGACAGGCTGAGCTAGCCCTCTAAGCAAAGAGGTTTGCAGCTTCAGGAGAGCCATCTCCGCTATCCCAAGTGGGAGGTTGTTGGCCTGGATGGGCCACACCTTGTCCTGTCAGCTGGCCAGGAAGGATGAAGACAAACCTCTCTAGGCAGTGCTTGGCACCATCCCTTGCCCTTTCCCTGCACTGAGTGTTGAAGGCACTGTCTGATGGGGTGACAAGTGACTCACAGGGCAATTGGGGAGGAGTGTTCACAGCAGCTGGGTGGAGGCACACAGATGGTGTGGCCACCAGGCTCTAACATCCCCCTGCCTGAGCCGCAGGGCATGGGGTGAGCTGTGTGGCACAGGATTTATGTACACCCCCAGCCTGGAAGCAAGCAGTCCCTGAGACTGAAGTCCTGGATGAAAGTGTCTCTCCGGGCTTGCCAGCCTCTGCCTGGTCCTCCTCTCTTCTGAAACAGCGCTCTGCAGTGCCTCACTCGAGTCCACGTGGCTATGGCTGATGTACATGCATTGGGAGGGTGTTTGCTGATATCCCCAGCAGTAGGGTACTTGGGTCCTCCTTGGCAGTCCTTGCTAAAGCCATGACTTCTCTATTGGGTTGCAGAAACCAAGCTGACCTGTGAAGAAGCTCCATGAAGGTGACCAGCCATGCAATGTTCCTGGAAGGCTGTCCTCCTACTAGCCTTGGCATCCATTGCGATCCAGTACACAGCAATACGGACCTTCACCGCCAAGTCCTTCCACAGCTGCCCCATCCCCAACCCCGTGAACTGCACCCTGAGCCAGGACACGGATGCGGCTGACAGGCTGTGCGACGAGAGCCCCACTTTCGCGTATAACCTCTCCAGGAAGACACATGTCCTCATCCTCGCCACCACCCGCAGCGGCTCCTCGTTTGTCGGGCAGCTGTTTAACCAGCACTTTGATGTCTTCTATTTATTCGAGCCCCTCTACCATGTCCAGTACACCCTGATCCCAAAGCTGACCCAGAGCAAGAGTACGACGGACAGGCGGGTCATGCTGGGGGCCAGCCGAGACCTGCTGAGGAGTCTATATGACTGCGACCTCTACTTCTTGGAGAACTACATCAAGCCCCAGCCTATCAACCACACTACCGACCGTCTCTTCCGCAGGGGAGCCAGCAAGGCCCTGTGCTCTCCTCCTGTCTGTGAGTCCCTGGGAGCGGTTGATCTCCACCTGGAGGAAGGGGACTGCGTGAAGAAGTGCGGGACCTTGAACCTGACGCTAGCCACCGAGTCCTGCAGAGACCATGGGCACGTGGCCATCAAAACTGTGCGGGTGCCTGAGGTCAGCGACCTCCGGGCCCTGGTGGAGGACCCGCGGCTGAACTTAAAGGTCATCCAGCTGGTGAGGGACCCCCGGGGGATCCTGGCGTCCCGGAGCGAGACCTTTCGGGATACCTACCGCCTGTGGAGGATCTGGGATGGCACTGGCAGGAAGCCATACAACCTGGATGTGACCCAGCTCACCACCGTGTGCGAGGACTTCTGGAACTCCGTGTCCACTGGCCTCAACAGACCACCGTGGCTCAAGGGCAAGTACATGCTGGTGCGGTATGAAGACCTGGCCAGGAACCCAATGAAAAAGACCGAGGAGATCTATGATTTCCTGGGCATCCCCATGGACAGCAACGTTGAACGCTGGATACAGAACAACACACGAGGAGACAGGTCCTCCTCCAAACACAAGTACGGGACGGTGCGCAACTCCGCAGCAACAGCAGAGAAGTGGCGGTTCCGGCTGTCCTACGAGATCGTGGCGTTCACCCAGCACGCCTGCCAGCAGGTGCTGGCACAGCTCGGCTACAAAACCGCTGGCTCCGAGGAGGAGCTGAAGAACCTCTCCATCAGCCTGGTGGAGGAGAGAGACTTCTTACCCTTCTCCTAAGGCAGCCCCAGGGGGGCCCAGTTTTGATACAGACCGTTTCTAACTGCTGCCTTATTTTATTTTCTTTTGTTTTGTTCCCCCCCCTCCCCTTTGTCTCTCATCTTTTTCTCTCCAAAATTTGCACTAAACCTTGAGCAGGAATCTCAACAGAGTCCAGGGGAAGCAATTGCTGCCTCTCAACACGTTTCGGACACAAGAGGAGTCGGGTCTCTCCAAGCAAGAGCTAGAACTGTGGATGGGTAACAATGTTTACAAAACACACAAAATGTATAAAGCAACCTTCAAGCTTTCCAAACCGAAGGGTACCTGGGGTACTGTACTTTTGCACTGTTTACTTTTACAATGTAAGAGGTAAATATAAATATAATTTATGAATGGTGTCGTCCCCTCCAGAATAACTCCCCTTGCCCCCGATGAGCAGGTTAGACTGGAAGCTGAATGTTGAACAACCTCCTCATTTTCAATCTTGGTGTGACACATCTGTTTAACTTCTGTTTTTGGGCTGGGCAGTTGGTCAGCTGCTCATACATGGTTGTTTGGTAACACCTGTGATACTTCTTTGTGCCAAAAACCCACAAAAAAAAAAAGGGAAAAAAGTGATTGGGTGGTTTGGTAAAGGCCCAACACATTTAATGCTTTATTTCTGTGTTTTCTGTAAATAAAAGTGCAATAAAACTGACCTGGGGTGAAGTTCAACTGAAAGACCTCAGTGACTGGACTGGGTGGATACACCAACAGGCAAAGAGGAGCATCTCCTGGTCTGCCTGGATCCTGTGAGGCTGGGAGCTGGTGGGGGAAGGCTGGGGAGCCACAGGACAGCAGGGAGCAGCAGTCACCTCCCTGCACTTGTGCATGTTTGCATCTGAACCATGTCAAAATGCAAGTAATTAAGCTGAAAGTGAGACCTTGCAGTTATTTGAGACCTGAGAGCTTGTTGGCCTGTGCGAGCTGTTCTTTGCGAGCTGCCCGCTGCAGGGCCTGTGGGCTGAGCAGGGCTGCAGGCAGCTGGACAGGGAGGCCGGGCATGCCAGGCAGGAGCAATACTGCACTGCAGGAGAGCACCGGGAGCCCGACACAACACGCTGCCCATCTGTTTGACCTCCGCCTGCTGGAACTGCTGACCAGCTCCTCCAACCCCGCAGAGATAGTCTGACCAGCCCAGCCCTCAAGGCACGTCCTGCAGACCACAGGCAGCTGCACATGGGAAGCCACTGGGGCCGGTCCCCAGGGGTCAGAGGACAGCAATGGCCCAGCACTTTCCCAGCTCTTTTGCTCCTTAAGCCAGGCAGGACAAGGACCCAGAGAAAGATGTGACCACAGCTAGTCACATCCACCCATGGCCGCACACTCCCAGAGCTGGACCCGCTGCTGGCAGAGGCATGTTTGAGCTGCCCACAGCCCACCTACCTGAGCACATCTCCTCTCCAAAGGTCTCTTCCAAGGTCTGCTGCCTACCAGCTTCCAGCCCAAGCTCCTGCTTGGGCACGGGTGAGACCGGGTGCCGCAGTCGCATGTAGGGAGCCAGGACACTCAGCCTGCACACCCATCACCTGGGTGAGGCAGGGGAAAGCTGCCTGAAAGAGATTTTCCACTATCCTTTCCTCCCCTTTAAAGACCTCTGGCTGAGCAGCTTGTTAGTGGCATTTTGCAAACTGGCTTAACATGGCAAACCTGCTGCAGCTGGGCTGCAGAAAGGGTGAGCAGGGGTGATGTGTCTGATGGCCTCTCCTCAGGGCTCGCAGCTGGAGCACCTGTAATTCAGCTGTGCTGTCTGCAATGCAACATGGTTGGCTCCAGCCCCATGAAGAGGAATGGGGCAACAGTGTGCACATGCTGTGGGACGGGCACTTCCTCCATCTGCCTCCCCACAGCAGGCACAGAGGCAGCTCCTGGGAGAAACCCCCACCCAAGGGGCCTTCATGCCGGCAGAAGCAACGAGCATCTTCACCCTGTCCCCTCCACTGCCAAACCTGCTCCTGCCACTGGCTCAGTGCCTCCCAAGCCACGCTGCCCTGGCTGTGTCTGCGGGCAAGGACGGAGGAGTGGGGCAGATGGCGGAGGTGGCCACAGCCAGGCTCATCCACACAGCTGGCAGCAAAACACCAACCAAATAAATGATTTGATTGCCCTGTTATTAGTTACTAAATTAATCCTTTTGTCAGCACTTAGCAAATGCAGAACTGTTGGCTCCTGGCCTTGCCACAGTAAAAGGGATGCCCTGTTTGGGGTCTGCCACAACACAGCCCAGCCTTTGGGCTGCGACCCTCCCTGTGTGTCCCCGGGAGCCTCTGGCAGCCCTGCCCTGGCTTGTGCCCATGGAGCGGGTGAGATAGCCAAGGTGGCCGGCCGTGCCCTGCCCAGCACGTGTGCTGCCTGCCAGCCAGCAAGTGAAGGGTCTGGCTGTCCCACAGGGCTGTCCCACAGGGCTCCCCCACCGCTTGGGTGAGGCACGTCAAACCACCTTCTCCTGCCGAAAGAGCAGGCTGCTGTGGGGACAACCAGGCTTTCCCTCACTTCCTCAGCTGGGAAAAGTGGCCATGCAAACCTGATGGGAAACCCTGAAATTTCCCATCTTTGGCTGCTGAGATCCCACCTCTGGGGGCTACGCCAGCTGTCCCCAGCCTGGAAGTCCTCATGCACAGTGGTCTTTAAACGAAAACAAGAAATTGAGCTTAGAAGTCTTATCCAAACTATTCTTACCATTCTGATCAGGAAACGTGCCTACAGCAAAATGGCTTTTGAAATGTGGTTGAAAGCCATGTCCTAGTTTAAGCAGGGACAGAGATTCAGCCCTGCTTGGTGCCTCATGTAGAGCCCTTAGGGGAGAGATCTCATTTCCCAAGGAATCTCTAACATTTTCCTTCAACTGTGCTTCCTCTCCTTGTTTCTCCCCACTGGAAACAAAAGTCAACATAACCAAGGTTTTTATCCTCAAATTTTACTGTAATTAAAATACAGAGATGCAGAATATTCCCAGAAACACACTGCAAAACCAACCAAGCAAACAAATTCAGTAGGAAACCAATTACAGACAATGAAATGATAAAGAACAAAAGTGTTCTCCGGAGCCCAGCACTGTGCATGGAGTTGTGTGACCACAGTGACGGTTTTGGGTTGCCAAAGGGCTCCTCGGCTCACAGGGAAGCAGAGTCAGGCCCCGACATCTGTCCCAGAAGCTCTGCGGCTCTCTAGCCATCTCCACGTTCCCACTCATGCTGTTGTTTTTACAAGGATGACATTGCAATAGAGACACAGAAATGACCACCCACAGGGACAAGAGCCAAGGAGGGGACCCAGAGGACAAGGAGTGGGTTGAGATTTGCCATATGCAAAACACAAGGGCACAGAGAGGGGTGGAAGACATGCACTTCTCTCCCAGCCAGGGAGCTGCAGGGGCAGAGTCACCCTCTCTGCCTTCCCAGTCAACATGAGTGTGGACGTTTAACGAAGGTCTTGGTGGAAGCTTTGGAGAGCTCTATCCAGGGGCAAGACAAAAAGCTTGGGAGGGATGAAAAAGAAAGTGAAGGATAATGAGATGAGCAAAGGGAAGAGGGAGGAGAGGATGTGCCTCCAGGCTCTACCCTCAGCCAGGCCATGTTCCTTGGGCATGGGGAACGTCCAGCCACACAGGGCACAGGGCTGTGTGTAAGGCCACATCCCTCCTTCACCATAGGGAGATCCAGCACCATCATAGGGAGATCATGACAAAAGCCTGGGAATATCTGGGGAGGGGAGTGGTAAGGAGGGAGCTATCTGGCGTTTGGACCATCCATTGGGCACATTGATCTAGCTAAATAGAAACACCTAGCAATCATCACCAGCCAGACATGGACCACCACCACACAACAAAACCCACATTTGTCCACTTCCCTTTCTGTACCCTTCCTTATGACAAACTAACCGTGTTCATCCTCTGATTCAGAGCCTGTCCTAAGAAACAAATACCCTCCATGCTCCCCCTTTATTGCTCCCCCACTCCTTGCCTCCTCCTGTCACCAGCCCCTCAGATTCTCACTGTCACCTGAAAACTGGTATTCTTCCTTGTACTAACTCCCTTCAATCCTTCCCTCTGCCTTGGTGCTTCCGCCCCTCCCCCCATTTTGTACCAGACCTCCCCACCTAGTAGCAATGGGATTTATGTACGATATAGTTTTTGCCCCTCTCACCACAAAGAGGCGGTGGGAGAAGGACTGCACCAGTGGCCCAGTTAGACTCTGAGCTGGCTGGAGTCTCCGTAGTGGGGTAGAAGGAAAGATGGGGCATCCGTCAGGACCCAACAGCTTTCCCATCTGATCCAGGTCCATCCTGAAAATGGAGGTGTCAGGAGGTGTCTTTGCTCTTCGACTGGGAACACTGACCCTGTTTTTCTTCTGCCCTGGCACCAAGGGTGCCCAGAAAAGCAGCCTAGGTCTGGGTCAGCCGGATGAACCGAGCAGGCCTAGCACACAAGCAGAGACAAACTTTCCAGAGGCCTTTGAGTCCTGCATAGTTACGTATTCCTGAATGCCCGTTAAGCAGTGTGAGGCCCTGGGTTTGGAGTAGATTTAACCTTGTACCCCTGCCTACTAATTTGCTCTCTTTTGCTATTTATGGTCCATGAGTTCTCCATTAGCTGGGCTGTAAGAACAGCAATTTAGGCTGCGAGTTCCCCTCACACCTCTTCTCCCTTTTTTCCATTTCCCCAAGGAAATGGCAGTTCCAGACAAATGGAATGCTTTACTTTGTTTACTGCAAGGATGCACAGAAGAGCAGAAATAAAAAGACGGGAAACCCTCAGGACCCCTATGGCCTTCCTTAGTGCATCTTCATCCCATTTTTCATGCCTGCTCTGCACACACGGTGCCTGCAGACAATGGCTTGGGAAGGATATATTGCCTCACCCAGCAAAACCCATGTGGAATACTGGCTAGCCAAAAGCATGATGAGCTTCCCATCACCTGCCCAGGGGTGGCTGGTGAAGTGTAGCCCCTTAGATAACATCTTCTCCTGTCTTAAGGCCTGGAAGAGGCAGTTAGGAAGAAGACTGTCTTCTGTCCCAGTTGGTAAGAAGCTGTACCTTTCTATGAGGGTTGGTTCCAGCACAGCTAGCTATACACAAGCAGCTTTTAGCTTTGTGGTTAGAGCTGACTTCAGGAGCAGTCTGTGATCTGGAATAAGAAACGAAATGCACTCAGGGAAAGCAGTAAGCAGAGATCCACGCGGTGCAAAATGCCCTCAGTCTTTGTGGGGCGCTTGAGACAAAGAAAGAACAGACAAAGCTGCTTCTGGCCTTGCCAACTGCCATGAGCATCCCAGCAAAGTGCAGGCACACATCAAGGCCTGATCTTTCTGTGAAGATGCTGCCTTCAGAGACAAAACCAACACGTCTGGGTCAGCTTGGCCTTCACGAGAACAAAAGACACAGAGAAATGCACACACATACCAAATGCTGTTTCCTCTTCAAGAAACAAAGATGTAGGTTAAACCACCCTCATGCTATCTAGAGTAACATACTGTGGAGATCAGCAACTTCTTGCCACTGCAAACAGCAGGGATTACTCAGCGAAGGGTATGGAGAGAGACTAACACCAGCATGACTAGCACAGGGACATAGCAACTTAAGTCAGACCCAAACCATGGATTTAATAAAGGTCAGAATCAAAACTGCTTCACAAGCCCAAGAACATTCAGCAAAAACTGTGGCAGAGGGGAGGCTGTACTTAAATATTCCCTGATGTCTGAGTCCTAAGCACAAGAGAGCAGCCAGGAAGCGCAGCGATCTCCAATGGGAAATGAAGATCAAGGAAGCTGGCTTCAATGTCCAAAAGATAGGGCAGAAAGTAAACAAACCACATAGACGGGAGAAAGAGGATTTTTCACATTCCTTTGGTTTTGATAAACTATGCTCTCAGGCAACAGAGGGGAAAACTTCCTCTAGAACATGATTTTTATTTTGACCAGGACCGTATACAAAAACTATATGCTGGAGGTGCTGAAGATGACCATGTAAACTCCTTTGCAGCAGTGGCAGGGTTTTGTTTACCTGGCTGAAGACATGCCTGTGGACTGATACATACACACACCTAACACAGATGCATATTTATAAAATACAGCACAAGCACTGCTTTACTTGTCTATGCATCCAACACCTAACGACCACGGCTAATCACCTGCCAAAGCCAGTAGCAGCAGAGTTAACGGTGGAACCTGTGGCTTTCCTCATCCCAAGAACTACAGGGGACCTTAGAGTGAGTGACTGAATGTGTGCGTGTGTGTGTGTGTGCAGGATGCCACATGGCTCCTTGAGCATCATGCTTGAGCATCACGGGCCAGGCTGAGGATGGCTGTGACACCCAAATGAATGCAGGTGTCTGGGTTTCTGCGGCACTATGAGTGTGGGTGGGCTATTTAGTCCAACACGGTCATTTAGAGGAGCAGGGCTAAAGCCCCAGGAGCAGCATGTGGAGAAGTTGCTGGTGCCCCACGCAGGCTGGCTGCTGCTGGAGCAAGCTCAGTCCTTCAGGGAAGCATTCTCCAACACAGCGCAGCCCGCTCACAGCCAGGCCACTGCTCCTGGAGAGAGCCTCCCCTCCCACCCTGCAGCAGAACTTGGGTGGCATTTGGGAACACGCTTGCACATGGTTACTAGTGATGTCTGCGGAGTGAGAGTGTGTCCTAGAGTCAAAATGCCCCTGTTGCAGATGGGGATGCTGCCAGGACTTCAAGGGTCAAACCCAGGGGCCCATTTTGTCTCTCTGTGGAGCATCGCCACCTGTGCTGCAATATCACAGAGGCCTGGCAGATGCCACTGTCAGCTCCTTCCCCAAACGGGAACATACAGCGGCTTTCATCATCCTGCCTCTCAACAAGAAAATCTGTGCAGAAGTTGATGGCCTGGGATGTATGATGTTCTTGTGTGGCATCATCTCTGGGGCTGCCCTGCTGAGCTTGTGGGTTCCTTCTCTGAAGGGTGTAATTCAGCCAGTGATTGGGAGCAGCTTGTGGGATGAGCCCTGCAAAGAAAAGGTAAGAGATGCAGGGCAGGAGGGAGGCTTCCCCCTCTTCACAGTATCTCTTCTTTGTGTCAATGGGACTTTCTTATATGGTTGTCCCCAGGCAGACCCCCCAAACAGACCTCCCAGAACCAAGGGGAGGGGTGTTTCAGAGGCTGTCTTCCCAGCTGAAGTTGAATTTGACTACACAACCCACACTTCAAGCCAGGCATAATTCCTCTCCCTCCCCCGTTACTCCCCCACCTCCAGGCAGATGGAGCCTGACATCCTCTTCCACCCCTCTGTGCTTAGAAGAGCAAGAAGGGAGGAAGGAAACTGCAAGACAGAGACAGTAGGTGATGGGAGTGAAAGGCATTGACAGTGGCTCTGTGAGCTCTGAGCCAGGCTGGCGGTGCTGAGCAGGCTGCAGCCGGAGTCTGCTCGGGTGCTTGACCCTCCCTGAAGCGGCTGGTTCCAACTCAAAGAGGTGCTGTGTAGGGGCAGAGTATGGGCAGGTTGATCTCTTGGAAGGGAGATGCAATGGGGATTAGTCAGCCTTGTCCTTCTTCTTTGTGGTGAAAGGGACTTTGCTGGCGACTGCGCTGCCCACGGCTCCGACGCCACCGGTCACTGCTGAGACACTGCCCTTCACCAGTCCGACGCCAGCAGCGGGGACACTGGTCACGGCTGTTTTGGTGAGCTCCAAGCTCTTGCTGCCCACCCAGGCAACTCCTCCCAACGTGGCTCCCACAGCTCCCCGGGTGATACTGAACAGGCCGCCAGTCACCCTCCAGATCACCCCTGCCTGCTGCTGTGGATGGTCCTTGCTGGCATCTGCAGGAAGAAAGAGAAAGGGAAAGTCAGAAGTCTCCGCACTGCAGAGGTTCTCCCTGAGTGCTTCTTCCAGCCCACAAGGGTTGTCCACCATGGCACACACTCCTGTGCATGCAGTGCCTTCCAGCCCCAGACCTCTTGGTGCCTGACGGAGGAACCAGGGTGATCCCAGGCTTACAGCATGACAGGAAAGGATGTTGGGAGGACAGGGAGTGCTGTAACGCAAAGCAAATCTCACTAACAAGAGATGCAATTCCCCTCCCCTGCATGTTGGCTGATGCCAGTAAATCACAAAGACTAGCACCAGCATAGGAGGCACGAACTGCAGTCAGCAACAGCTGACGTTTGTGTGGTCTGCAGGTCCTCAGCAGCATCTGTTTGGAAGAAGGTCTGCACTAATGCCAGATGAGGGACTGAGGCATAGCGCAGACCTATCTGCAAGAACTGTAATTGAGATAGCACAGATAGCAAACTGCAGTAAAGACACAGTGACACGAACGTCATCTCAGGTTGTACAAGCCCTTCAGAGATCTCAGCTATGTATTTAATAGTGTTAAGACAGTGCTCAAGTTGCTACACTATGTCACTGCTGCTTTACCTGTGCCAACTGGATGAAGGCCAGCATGACATACCCACCCAAGCTGCCATTGCACCTGCCCACAATGCTGCAGACGTAACGTTCACAGCTCACCACTTCTTGGGAAAGGGTTGACTCTGAACTGCTACTCACGGGATTCAAACCTGACAGCTCTCCTGCCGGCCCCCACACAGTCCTGTCCCTTTGCGTCAGTCAACAGTGCTGTGTGCAGGCAGCAAAGGAGGAGCTGCTCTTTTTGTGGGGAGAGATATTTTGGATACCCTGACTTCTGAATCATTTCCAGTTCCGTACATGAGATGAGTTACTAATAATTGCAAAAATACAATAAAGCAATCCTGGCATAAAAAAAAGCAAGTGCCAGCTGGGAATACAGAATCTCCGGAGCAGCAGCAGCCAGCCCTTCTAACCCATTGCCTACTCAGAAGAGAGGCTGCACAGCGCTGATGCAGCAGGAGGGCTTTAGCCCCCTGCTAAACACACACCCCATTTCCTGAGAAGCAGAGAAATTACAGGGATGGAAATGGCTTTCTGAAAGCCACCATAAAAACACGGTGCAGCCATGCCTCTGCAGAGAGCCCAGGACAGGGGCCATGTCAGCACCAGCCACTGTCTCAGAACAGAGCACTGCAGAGGCTCCACCAGTGCCGTGAGGAAGGAGCCGGTCTGGCTGCACATCCCTGAGTGCAGCCTTCCCCCTGGCACCTGTGTGGGGACAGGCCTGGCATCTGTCCCTGGGACCACAGAGGGAGACATCCTGGTGGCAGCATCCCAGTTCAGCTGCCTGCCCAGACGGGGCTGCACAAATGGACTCACCACTAACCTAAGCAGGTGGACAAGCTTAATACAGCTGCTTAATACAGCTAATAGCAGGTAGTGGAGAGCAGCTGGCTGAATGCACTCTGTCTTTTGAGACTGGAGCCCTTCCACTGCACCCTCCACATCCTCAGTTCCCCCCATCCCCTTTCTCTAAAGCCCCCTTGTTTACCCAGCACATGGGACAGCAGCTTCTTTCCTCAATTGTTAATGTTATTCCAGGCAACAGAAAACTCTACCTGGAAACCCCACTTTGATGCCTCCACCCACTTGCATTTCCACACAGATCAGAGCCAACACTGATGCAGGCAGTAGATTTCCTTTGCCAGCAGGCAAAGACCTTGGGAGTGCTGGGAGGCTGGCCCAACTGCTCATCAAGTCAAGGGGCCTTTGCATGCTGCACACCCTGTTTGATGGAGATGTCAGATCTAGTCAATTCAAGCAAACATCTTCCTCTTACTGTTACTAACTTGTCTCGCACCATGTCTTTACCACATCCGCTATTCAGTGTACTTCTGCCAAGCTACCCTGTGAATGCTTCGGAGCAGAGACCATCTTCCCGTTGTCTGTGTGTCACACAACACAGTAGGGTCTCTAAGTGCTGCTGGAAAAAAAGCTTTTTTCTTTCCTTCCCCCCCCCCCTTTTTTTTTTAAACAAACCAACCAGCAGTCTGACAGAAAACAGCAGCAGCAGGGCACAGATTTTATCCTTGGAAGCACCAGCTGCCTTGGGGCACTGGATGCACGCTGCTGAAGGGACAACCTGACCTTGCCAAACGGATCAGAGCTGCTGCCTGTACTACAAGCACTGGGGCGGACGGGAGGCCAGCTGCTCACACTGAGGACTCTTGGATTGCACCATGTCATCTGTGGGAAAGACGCATTTTCCAGGCCTTTTAGGAAACAAATTAAAATGTCTTTGGATCCAAACTGCTAACCTTTAGGCACTTAACACAGATGTTTAAGTAAGGTGATTTGATTCCTCTGGCTCCATTTCTAGCCAGGGAAGAGAAGGCGGCTTCTTCACAGGAGCCTACCCTAGACTAGGCATGAGCCCGCGTTAGGCAGCATGATGATCCTTTCCTGGGTATTTTTGTGCTGGATTCTCATAAATACTGTGGATTTTTCAGTCTTCTTGGAGTCACAGGTTTTACCCTGAGCTTCTCCCAGGCTGTACAGAGCTCTCCCTTGGGCAGGGCTCAGGACAGTGCCTGTGTGGAGTCTGGTGTTCAGCTTTGATGACTTGGAATTAGCCTTAGGTTACACACCTGTCTGGTAATCTGGGCAGCAAAATGGAGTCTGAGTACAGAGTTTCTGGTGTAGCCTACCTAAGCAGCTACAGTTCTATCTGGAATATGACATATTGCTTGCCTATTCCTCAACAATTTCTCTGGTTTTTTTCCTTCTTCCTCAATGCTACTGAGACCCTATGGCTCCATTTCCAGTTGAGTTGCCAGCCCCCCAGCTGTGGCACACAGCTTATCCTGTACAGCCATTTTCCTGTTTTGTCTTCAGACCAAGGGCGGGAAGAACAGAGGGATTCAGAAACCCACACAACTGTAAAGCAGGACTCTACTCAGCAAAAATCAGACTGGTCCTCCAAATGAACACCATCCTCAGATGATGACAGGTCTTCTGTTTCTCCTCCCTTGTCCAGGGAAGCAGGATCCTCTGTGTCCCATCAGAGGACTGCAATGCAGAAGCTCTGGTCATTAAACACCTACTGGCACTCTCAGCTGCAGAACCAAAAGATACATCAATAATTTTACTGGTAAACCTGTGTCTGAGGCTACCTGGAGCCCCTCTGCAGAAAGATTTAGGCCTCTGCTCACATTTCAATTGACCTGGAGCTGCCCAGCTATCTCAACAACAGTAGTGAGAAAATCTCTTAGATGATATGTGAATGCCTACAGGTAGATAGCCCAGGGAACAGACAGAACGAGGCAACCGTAGATGAGATTGAGGGAGGGTGTTAAAAGAGCTAAAAAATATTGGAGAAAGTGTCAGGAAATACTAACGATGAAAGATAAGGACAAAGGTTCTTTCTGATTAAGCAAGGCAGAGACAAGGAAGCTGCAGCACACTGGAGCACCAGTGCTCACACTCCGCTTGCACCTGGTCTGCAGCCACTCTCATGGTCCTTAAAACTCCACAGGTAGCAGGGAGGAGGGATGGAGGACCTGGTCCTAGGAGGGTGGGAGGCTGTTACAGAAGCATCCCAACAGCTCCAACACAGAACAGAAGCTGTACCATAAAAAACCCCCCTGAACAAACTCAGGATTAACTGGATCTGAAAAGAGAAAGAGAAATCCCTTGTGACCCCATCCACAAGAGGCTGTGTCCTAACCTGGCCACAAACTGAAACAGGTCGTATTTGTTCTATACTTCAGATGATAATGCTGAAAGCTTTCTAGCCATCCCCTGTTAAGTTTGTCTTCAGAACTGCAATAAACTCCACAGTATGCTGTCATGTAAGATAAGCATCAGATTTACAGTGTAAATTAGTCTCCCAGACAATGGAGTGAGCTAAGCATTTTGTTGGCACAGAGCAGTCCAGATTAAGGGTGAGACAGACAGCAGAGATGAAATACACAAAATAATCAGAGAGACAGACACACAGCCCGAGCAGGGGAACAATTCTCTCCCCTGGAGCTTGCTGCAGCCCATGCTGCTCATGAAAGCTCTTCACCATCTGCCAAGCCCTTTTTCCTTTCCACCAACGACCTGGCCTATTCAAGGGTCCCTTCAGCTTCACTTCACCCCATGTCAGCTTAGAATAGAAGAAGAAGGAGAAAAAAAGATTAATAAAACACACTCCTGTATGAATGCCAGCTGTCTGGACTGGGGTCGGCACTCCACGCAACAGGCTCTCCTCCTTGGCCACAGCCCTCTGCAGCCCCCTCTGCCTTTTCTCCAGAGCAGGGGCCCTGCCTGCTGGGGCTCCAGACAAAACTGGGTCTTCTCATCTGATCCTGATAGCACCTATGACTCGGGGCAGAAGTGAGATCAGTTTGTCGGTAATACCAGATACAACTTCCAGAGCTGCCACAGCAACTCCTCAGGGCTTTGCATTGCATTTATTTGGTCAGACAAAACAATGGTCTGTGCTGGTGACCAAATGGCACAGGCATTATTCTTCCCCTCAGCCCCTGCACATAGGTGACATGACAGGCAAGGAGAACTCTACTTTAAAAAGGATTCATGCAAGTTGCTCTTTCCTATTAATTTACAAAAAAAGCCCCAGGCCAGAAAAGCTGTGTCAAGGAGCAGCACGTATGGTTTTGCATCTTCAGGACACTTCCATCCCTGCTGGGCCCCAGGCGAAGGAGCTAGGTTGGCTGAGAGAGCAAAATGTCAACAGTCAATGTCATCGGTCTGTCCCTCAGCAGATGCGAGAGGAAGGGATGAGGTCACTAGTTCAAGCCTGAATTACGCCTCTGGCAGCTATTACGTGACCACTGGTAGATTTAGGCAGGTTCCCCTACCTAGAAAAATGTTTGGTCTGGAGGAACAAGCAAGGCGTGGAGGGTCAGCTACTCACACAGTCTGGTCCCAGCTTTGCCCAGCTGATTTTTAAGCAACACTGAGCAAATTGCTCTGACCTTTATCTCCTCTGCACCACTGTGATTGAGAAGGTGTGATTTTCTAAAAGCCTTGGTTGTTGAGTCACAAAAACCCATGTATGGCAGAGAAGTTTCCAGTCCTGATGTTTCCTGTAGAAAAATCTGAAAGTTTGATTCAAGTGCACTCTTAAGGCTCTGAGAACCCCAAACGGATTATTATTTTAACCTTGTGATTTTTCCAAGCCTACCTCAATTTGAAATGCGTGGTGCTGGCACTGCTGCTTCTCTTCCCCTTCTGTATAGTGAAGGTGAAGTTAATGATCCCTATTTTCTTGTATTGCTGTGTTGTCATGAAGGTTAATTAGGTATTGTTGGTCCAGTGCTTTAAATGGGGAAAATTGTATTTCTATCATCCTGACTGGCAGATTCCTGTTGACATTCTCAGTAGAGACGCCAATGACAATTTCCAATTTCTCTCTGGAGAGGTTTCCAGTTTCCAAGTCACAAAGGCAAGAGAAAAGCTTGCTCCCTCCCCACACGCACCAGCCTGTTGTGGAGCTGTACAAGTTTATCCTGTAGCTGAGACTTTCCATTTGGGCAATACACTCCTGTTCCAGCACAAGCAGCTAAAACAAGCAGAGACCACTCTGACTGCTGGACACAAATGAAATCTCACTGCACACCGCCTTAGCAGGACCCTTCTCCGGGGAATGGCCAACACCACCTTCTTCTAAGCCTGCAGCTGGAAAAGGTTTAGTTGATGCTTGCAGGGCACAGCTGTAGTATTTATGTCTGAGATGAAAAAACTGCCGTTCAAGTCCTTTCTGCCATTTTAGGATCAAAGATCTAGATCCTGCAGTGTGCCAGGCAAAGTGTTAAAGAGAGCATTACCAAGTATTTGTTCTTTAAACACTGCATTGGTCCTGTGCTGCAGCTGGTTGGGAGCAGTTTCCCAGGCTCAGCAGCTGTGCTCTCCCCAGCCCTGCACTGCCCAGGCGCTGAATGCTACCGACCAAGACGGTCGCCACCAGCAAAAAGCCTAGAAATGCCACATTGAGTTTAGCCTTTGAGTTCTAAACTTTAACTCTGCAATCAGCAAGACATACTCGCCTCTCTCTGCAACACGAACCTTTGGGAAGCTGCTGCACACAGCAAAACAAGGGCAGCTGTCTCCACAGCCTGGCTCACCCCAGGGCTCTTCACTGGCACAATGAGCTTTAATTGTTCCTTGCACATGTCCCAGGAGCAGTATTAACTGCTGAAGCATCTACCTTGAAGCACTGAGAGACAGGTTCAGGAGGGTAAATGAACAGTGATATGGAGTGGCTTGTTTTCTTTGGCTGAGCCTTCGGGGAGCAGCAGCCTGAGCTCTGACTCTGGAAGTGTGAGGCTTAGAGTTGGCTGGGAGTTTTCTGACTCCTTTTGTTGGGAAGCATCATGTCACCAAAACAGAAATTGTAGAGACACAGTGGTACTGTTGAAACTTCCACTGGAAAGAGAGTTCAGGGAGATCGGCCTCAGAGCAGCTAATAACCCAATGGTTAAAACATTTCACCAGCCTGAGCCAGCCTCACACACCCCCGCTATATGGCCCAAGCAGCAGCTGAATGCCATTTCCACTCTTTTTGTTCAACTGTTTCACTTTGTAAGAGGTATTAACTGGAGGAGGAATATAAACTTGTCCAGTCACTTCCCAGGCGTTTTCAACACCAGAGCCAAGATCTGCCCTGAGATGGGTTTCTTACTCTTGAAAAAAAAAATAGCAGTTCCTTTGATTTGCCTGCCTGCAGAAAATGACTGTTTCCTTGATCCAGAAATCTCTCTTTTATATAGCCGGTGAGGAACAGCCAGAGTCCCCCTTCAACCAGGATACCCTGGAACCCTTTTGATTCTCAATTCCTTATTTCACCTCTAGGTTTACAAGACTTCAGCTACTCTGTGGCACAGACATGTTCTTTACTGATGCTGGGGACCAGGATGGCCCACAGACCAGAGGCAATGCTCCTCCTGTTCTAGAAAAATGCAACTGAGTTGCAGGACAGACAGTACTGCCTACTAGAACAGACATGGATCAGGTATGAGCCTGGAGACCCAGCTCTGTTTTCAGCACTATTGCTGACATGTTACAGAATCACAGAATGTTAGGGGTTGGAAGGGACCTCAAAAGATCATCTAGTCCAACCCCCCTACCAGAGCAGGACAACCTAGAGCAGGTCACACAGAAATGCATCCAGTCGGGTGTTGAATGTCTCCAGAGAAGGATACTCCACCACCTCTCTGGGCAGCCTGTCCCAGTGCTCTGTCACTCTTACAGTGAAAAAGTTCTTCCTTATGTTCACCCGGAACCTCCTATGTTCCAACTTGCACCCGTTCCCCCTTGTTGTATCACTGGACATCACTGACAAGAGCCTGTCTCCATCCTCCTGACACTCAGTCTTTACATATTTATAAACATTAATGAGGTCACCCCTCAGTCTCCTCTCCTCCAAGCTAAAGAGACCCAACTCCCTCAGCCTCTCCTCATAAGGGAGATGTTCCACTCCCTTAATCATCTTTGTGACTCTGCGCTGGACTCCCTCAAGCATTTCCCTGTCCTTCTTGAACTGTGGGGCCCAGAACTGGTCACAGTACTTTAGATGTGGCCTCACCAAGGCAGAATAGAGGGGGAGAAGAACCTCTCTCGACCTACTGACCACAGCCCTTCTAATACACCCCAGGATGCCATTGGCCTTCTTGCCCACAAGGGCACATTGCTGGCTCATGGCCACCCTTCTGTTGTGTAACAGCTCCATCTCCTCTGCCTCCTCTCTACCTCACTGGCCTGTTTCGGTCAGGGGTGGAGTGACCTCCCAGGCAGCATGCAGGGCATCCCGCACGGCCTGCAGCAGAGCGGGCTGGCAGGCAGGAGCTAGGCCCAGCTCTGCCCAGCCCAGCAAGCTAGGGAAGCCAGGAGCCCACCCTTCGCAAAGGGGAAACTAATGAGCACTAACTGATATGGCCTCACGGTGCTTCTCAGAGACAGTCTCCCAGCTCTCACTGGCATATTTAATCTCTCATCTCAGGGAGAAAAAAGCACACACTGGGACAAAGTCCTCATAAGGCTACCGTCCTATGATACAGATTGTAAGGATGAAGACTTGCCCTTTTCATAGGCTTGCACAACAGCTGGCTTAAGCAGACCCTTGTCTCGTTCAAAGCAAATGTCATCTCCCCCCACAGTGTATCGGCTGTAAGAAAGATGAGCCCACAGGAGTCAGAGCAAAACTACAAGTGGCATCGCCTACCTGGGAATAAAGGAAACAACATACCATTTCTATCTCCTTTGCAACATCTCTTCTTCTAAATATGGACTATATGCAGAAGGTCAGGCTTTTGCTAGTGGCCATACAGGTTGCTGAAAAACCTATAGGATGTTTCAAGGCCACCGACAGGAGTGGAGAGATGATCCTGAAAGCCGTGAGATTTCAGCTTGCCCCAGAGAACTGTTCACAGTGGCTGCTTCCTCCCCACCCGCACCAACCTCCAGGTCCTGCACAAGAAACCGCAGTGGTATGTTATGGCAGGTATGAACAGCAAGGGACAGCTATCAGCTAGGCTGTACGTTCCCTCTCACTTGTGTTAAAGGCATCTAAAGTGGCCAGCAGACTTAGTTTGTTTGAACTTCATGTCTCTCTCTGCCTTCAGTTTCCACTCTCTGTTCCACCTACACGTTCTTGAATCAGTCAAGGAGATTGTGGAAAAGCCTGGCAAAAAAGAGCATAGAAAGCTGCACCAATGGCTCCTTTTCCTATTGGAGTCTCATCACCGTGGCACTGAGATTTTCGATCACAAGGACTTCAGTCACCTCTTGCTGTGAATATGGGCTCTTGATCTCACTTAGGGATCTGTTGTGGAACTTGGAATAATTCAGTAGACTCAATGATTTTCATTGGCCTCAAACTTTAATGGTCTGAGGAGGAGAGCTTCCAGACACAAAATTTTATTTTTACAAACAATCCTTCCTAGCATTTGTGTCCAGGCTGAAGAAACCATCTTTTTAAGCCTGCTCTTTGACCCATGCTAGCTCAGCTCTTGTCAGGGCACATCACCTACTCTGTCAATCCCGTAACAGTGGTTGCACATTCTTCACTGAGCTGCTTTCAGCTGCTTGTGATAGTACCTGGCACAAGAAGACCTCAAATGAATCAGAGGCTCTTGTTAAACAGGCTTGTTAATTCAGCTCTGATAAAAGACACGGGAGAAAAAAAATATAAATCAATATTTGTAAAATGAAAAAGGACAAAATCCATAGAGAAATAAAGGTCATTTTCACGGTTCTATGAGGCCCTTACAAACAATGGAGAGTACATAACATAATCCAAGCTTATGTAAGAAATTACTTTTCTTCCATGCTGTAGTGCTACCCAGTGGATAGGGCAAAGGCAGACTTGGCAAAGCCTCCTCTGTCCAGGGAGGCTAGAAGTCCTTCCCACGACAATATTGCTAACTCACAATTTATCAAAAAGTGCCTGAAGTTTGGGCCCAGCAGCAGTTCGGGAAGCATAGGAATGAAAGACAGTCACATTGAAGCAGCAGGAAGGTGCTCCAAGCTGCCAAGATCAGACATCAAAAGCCTGCTCTGCTCGTTCATCAACTGCAGTGAGTATTTTGTGTACTCTGCCACCTTATTATTAAAGGCTTAATCTCTCTACCTTATGGAAACACATGATTGTCACTGAAGCATTTTACAGCTGAGGTATCCAAGAATTTGTCCGAAAATACTCCCAGTAAAGTTGGGAATATCCTGCCTTGCTAATAGGGGAGGACTCAGGTTCAGGCATTTCCTCTTCCTACTCCAGGAGCGCTGAGCAATGGATGCTCATGCTTTCCAGCAGGAAGGCTAACACTAGTGAGAAATCGAGAAATTCCCCATTTATTCTGATTATGTGCTCCCTACTCCTCTCCAAGGCACATGGAGGAACTGAAGTAAAAAACAGATGGCAGCTTAAAAAGCGAAGCCACAAATTTTAACTGACCTAAGGTTTGAGTGAAGATTTTTCAACTCAGAGAAACGACCTGTTCATCCCAGAGGCTATCCAGGAGTCTTTCTGTCCTTCCAAAGGATAACAAGGCAGTTAAGCTAAAAGTGGCGTGCTACAGAAGCAGCTGAGCTGGGGATTTACTGGGGAGGCACAAATATGCTTGCCTGCTCACGCTTCAGTGTGCCAGCAATGGGCAGGATAGGGCCTTTGTTGTTCTGCTGGTGGTACATGTTGGCATAGCCTCAAAAATTCCTTCCTCATCTCAGCAGTCGTGAGTGGGCACGTATGCTGCCTTTGGGACCAGATGACCAAGCAGAGCATCCCTCCCCCACAGCCAAACTGAACAGGGAAGGACAGGACCAAGCCATGCCTCAGATCATTAGATCTATTCCAGTGCAGAAATCACACCCCAGCTCTATGCCCAGCACTCTCACACGTCCCATCACCTCTGTTGCTTCAAAATGAGCCAGCCAGTCTCACCTGTTGTGTTCCTGGTGAGCCTGCTGCCTGGAAACCTCAGCCCTGAATGCATAAATTAGACGTAGCACTAACACTGCCCAAGGAGAAATCAAACCTCCTCCTCTGTGCTGCACAAAGAACTGCTGCTTAGGAATGTGAAGCCATGTGACAGTTCCCTTGCTTCCTTCCATATTCATGTTCTTGTGCTTTCCAGGGCAGATTTCAATATGGCACAGCAGGGATCCCATGCACATTTGGCCTCCTGGTGACTACTGAAGGGCTCTGCCTGGTGCTGCAGGTAAATTGGATTTCTTCTTTGATGCCCCAGCAGAACTGCCATGAAGCCAGGATCTAGTTTGGCTGCCAGAGATGCTGAGATATCCTGATCTTCCTTTGAGATTAGTGCTTCATAGAATTGCAGGAATACCTGGAATAAGAAAGACTCCTGCCCACCTTGTCAGCACCACCACCAGCTCAGCCCCATGCTCTCAGCCTCTCTCGGGAGGTCTATCTAAGCTTGCTTTCCCCCACTGCCAAACAGTGATAAATAGGCTCTGCTTTATCTGAAAGGGAGGAACCCCTGTCACCTCTTGGCTTTGTCCAGAGTCAGTCTTGACTCTAGCTCAGGGTGTCCCCTGTCATTGCCTAGAGAAGACCGGGTGACCATAAAGTACCAGAATTGTGTGTGTGTGGCAAAGAGACTTATTCCCTCCCTGCTCTGTTTCTCGTTCTCCTGAGGAGCTTCTAGACTGCAGTGCATCTCTGTGGCACTGGGAGTGGGGCACATCAAACAACCTCCCACCAGTTTCAGCAGGACCTTCCTTAACTCAAACATGACCCTTCAGCCTGGGGAACCCAGTTCCCCACAGGGATTTCATGCAACATCAGGATAAGAAATACTGCTAATACTTCTGCTCTCATTCACTTTACCAACTGCTGAAAATCTTCCCATATGCCTGACTGGGATAGCGGTGTGCTGGGGAAGGCTGAAAGCCTGGGGAACTTGAGCCCTCTTCAGGATCACTGCCCTTCCCCGGTGCCTACCTGTTTTGAATCAAGTCAAGCAAAGCCAGACCTTGCTGTCAGAGCAAAGGGCTCAGTGGAAAAAATTCAGCTGCACACCTATGGCAGCCTTTCAGGTATCCACATTAAGACAACATTTACTGTCTTGATTCTGTCATGCAGCCCAGCCTGCAACGCTGTCATGCTTTTGCTATCAGGAAATGAAGGGCAACTTCACCTGCCTCCCCTTAAATTTTCTTCTGCAGTCCTGTACACATGGGAAGCAACAGGGCAGAACGATTGACTTCTTTAAAAATGAGGCAGTATCCAAGGATGCTTTCAAGTACCATAGTAGAGAGCTGCGAGATCTGTGTGTCAGGTACTACCTCAGCTTTCACATCAGGGTTCTAGTTCAGCTTGTGGTCCACAGGCTTGCACATGCTACTCTAATTCTCAACAGCATAAAACTTTCAGAAACTCCAGATCCCAACATGCCACACTTTATCTTGGCTAATGCAGTCATTACAGAAACTCATTTGCACCTTTATTTTCCTCCCTTTGTTTCCAACCAGATGCATACAGGGAATGACTGGAGTGACGTGAATCTAATCAGAGGCTAATGCCTCATCAGAAATCCCATCAAGCTACCTTCCAGTCCCAACAGGCCCTCCACTGAAAGAAAACACCTTATCATGGCCTGGAGAACCCCTGTGTACATTGTGTCCCCAGCAGGGATTCTTAATGGACTCAGTAGTCAGAAACTGGGTTCTATTTTAGAAAGTACAAACAAAAATCCTTTCTATTTAAATGCCCTCCTACCTCTTTCTGGACTTTTTTCCTAGCAACAAACCAACTCTGTATTAAGGAATTCCAGGCAGAGAAATCTTAATTCTCCAGCAATGCTGCAGAAGAGCCTAAACGACCTAGGAGACCCTGCACACGCATTTCATGCCTGCTGTGCACAAGCACACATCTGCTCAAGCAAAAGCTCCAGCAGCAGGATGTTTGCAGTCCTATTCACCATTCAGATAGAACAACCTAAGGGGGCCACTTAAAGCCTCAGACACCTTCAACTTGGAAAATCCAGCTGACAACACCAACTCTAGCCCAGGCTGCAGAACTTTGCTTCTGAAATGGACTAAAAGATGTGGTCTCTGATCCACACCTTCCAGATTTCTGCTGAAGTTTTATCAAGCCTCCTGTGGCTGCATTCGAGCATCCTTCCAGCCTGGGGCCATCCCGAGCACAGATAGATGCTGTCTGCTGAGCACTTCCCCTACAGCAACAACTTGGCTGTCTGAACTATAGCTGGCTGATGGCAGCACCTGGATGCCATCCAAAGGCAGTAAGTTTCTTGCAGCTGAATACGTTTAGTCCCTCTTCTAGGGCACAGTCTCCATTACACAGCTATTGTTTATGACCCCAATTATCTCCCAGAAACTGGTCCTTGCCTGCAGTTAATAACCAAGGCTAAGTGATCAGCTGTTAGGACTCCAGCAAACTGGTTGTTAACTTCTCTGTCGACCAAGTTCAGAGCCTTTTACTGCTATTAGAAACTCAGATTAATGGTGCATAACAGAAATGAACTCTCCGGTGACACAGCTAGGTGTGGCCAGATGAGGGGAAAAGAGTCACTCCTTTTTCCTGGGGGTATCAGCTGAGTGGGGAGGAGATGAGCCCTCCTTTAACTCTCTTCTTGCCCTTCCTGATGTCTGGGAGATGACAAAGAACGTCTTATTTTGCAGAGTACTTTAAACTTTTCTTGGGACCTGGATCATCTGGGCAGATCAATCTGTAAAATGGGCTCACTCTCCAGAAACTGCTTTCAGGGACCTTTTCCAAACTGCAGTTCCTACCCTAGTATTTCAGATTTCCAGCAGTTAACAAGGGCAGGCTAATACTGCAACCCCCTATGGGCCAGGAAAACAAGATCTCACTTCAAAAGGAAAGGCTACATAGACCCAGCGTGCAGTGTGCAGCAATGAATCTCAGGTTTCAAGGGGACATCTACCTCAAATAACAGACATATTGTCAGCCTTTCCCAGCCTACTCCTCACAGGCTGATTCATAGAGCAGCCCTCCAATAACTCATCAGAAAATAGTAGTTTCAGTTCAGAAAAAGCTAATGCCGCTTCCCTTTCACTGCTCTTCCTTGTCTTCTGAATGCTAATGGGGAGACCATCAGCCTCACGCTCACAGACTCACAAGGGCCACTAGGTATCTTATAGGACATACTTTTCTCAAGAGATTCACTAACCCCTATTCCATAAAGCACAGAAGTCTACTTTTGGGGAAATACCACCGTGGTCTTGGGCAGCCAGTCTGTCCCAGTCCACACAGAGACACTGAGAGCAGCAGAAAAATAAACCCAGGCAGTGCAGCTGTGCAACCATGGGGCTCTGGGACAAATGGATAACGACACAGGCAGCTGCCTGGTGGCTAAAACAAGTGAACAAGTGTAAGGATTCCTGGTTGGTTATGCACAACATTAGAAGTCGGTGCCTACAAACAACTTTGGGTGCAATGGGCTCACTGCCCGAATCTTGGAGTGTGATTGTGTCCTCCTGCCACCACAGATACGCAGGGAACAAGGGAAGGAACACAGCACTGCTTGATGAAAGATCTTCTTCAGCCACCGTCTCCTGCTCATATACCTGCCTCTCCAGCTCCCCTCTGACATCTGAGGAGCCAGCACTGAGCCAGCTCACATTCAGGACACAGCACTCAAAGAGTGGAACATTTCCTGCAAAAGTTTGCTAGTGTTTTTTGTGTCGTGCCCAGTCCATTCCCAGCTACAACCCCCATAACCATGCAAACATGGTTACACTTTCTAATTTATTATTTCTAATTTATTTATTGTGTGTATGGCTGCCATCAGCAGAGAGGCTCTGTCAGCAGACTCCTCAAGCACCCAGCTGCCCCACAGAAACACCTGAAGTGCCATTGCAACAAGCAGAAACAAATGATTGTGGTGTGAGGCCATGCCTCTATGTCCACAGCCACCAGCTAGTGACCAGATAACAACTTACAGGGAGCCTGTGGACCTGCATGGTCTAGAAGGGAGCTGAGCAGCTGTTGAGTCCTCAGCTGCTGTCCTCCACCAGGGCTTGGCAAGAGCAATGTGGCCACCACCCCCAGAGGCTGCTCAGGCAGCTTTAAAAACACACACTTTCATCCTTATGCACAGATTTACTTATTCATGTATTCTCAACAGAAGCACTAACGGCCATAATTGGATCCATTACTGGGGTTATTAGAGCTCTCAGTCACTGCCTCTGCAGCCTTGCGTGGTGCTGGGGAAATGCACAGGAAGAACAAATAGGGCAGAGGCACGGCCAGTGGCAGGGGCTTTAAAAATTCGTTAAGTTGTTGCTGTGGTAACTAAACCAAAATTTCTAGCAGGGACTGCAATGTGTGGGGAACTGTAAACTTCTCCATTTGTGGAAAACATTGTTCATGTCTCTGAAAGTGAGGTGGAGGAAAGACAGAAAGAAGGGCTCTTTTCAGAGACTGCTACTGCAAGAGCCAAAAATGGTCTGCCTGCAAATTTATCCTTGTGGCAAGCCCTGATGACGGTTGGATTCTGCATACCAGAGCTTCCCAGGAGCCAGTGCACCGAGTCAGAGCTGGCGTGTATGGAAGAGCACTCCTAGGTATTCAGTCCAGCTGGTCTCGATTGCCAGGAAAGCAACTGAACCACTGTACAGACACAGACAGTGCTGGAGTCCACTCGCTTCCAGCTTCACCTGCCTCCTCTGTCCCACAACCTATCAAGGGTCTCCATGGAAAATGAAGCTCGTCTGGGAATTAATTTCCATTGAGATGACATATTCTGGAGCACCAAACTTTCCATCCATAAACAGCAGGAAATGGAAAAGCAGTGGTTAGATCTGGAAATACTAAAATTTTGCTAGAAAGACTAAACCTGATCTCAGAAACCACCGTAAGTTTTCAAGATACTCAGTTCTCTCAGTGGTCAGGACTGCAGTAACCACCTAGATGAAATGTCACATATTCTGACAAACTTCAGAAGGTGTCCACTAGTTTAACACCTCAACATGGGTTGCAAACTTTTAGGTTCAGCACCTTAAGTTCATGCTTAGTTACAATGCAGGACCTGCAATAGCAGAATCAGTGCTGATTTAATGTTGATTGAGTTAACACTGATTTAGGCTAAACAAGCTGCGTTGTGCCACCTACTTAATTTTCTGGGAGATCCTCCAGTTCATGTCTGAGCCTGTTTAGCTAGCAAAGTCCAATGCCTCCTGCCCCCACCTTTCCAGCTCAAGGATCACGGCTGATCAGTGGTTACTTATGAAGTAATTAATTTAGTTTGGAAACTCAGAATGGCACAGATGACTGATGAGCGACTCCTAATTCTGTCAAGTTTAGTGTACATGTTGTAGCTACCAAACGGGCACTTTGCAAAAAGATTCAAGAGTGGCAGCAGATGCTGCCAGCAGAAAATCTGTCTACTGAGAAATACTGTATCGGCAAAATGATTGATGAGGGTTTCAGTTTTTCTCTGGAGTCAGCAGCTGAACTATGAAGACTTTATTGCAAGTTAGACTCGCTTGGTGGGACTGCTTTCCACTGTGAAAGGAGAAGCAGAGGGAACGGGAGGACAAAGATATGGGACTGGCATCAGGTCAGCATGGGGAGCTGCACCCAAGCAGCCCCACGGCAATGCCGCTGGTCTCCCCTCCTCTGTCCCCTGGTACCATGCAGGCTCACCATTTCCCAACCCTGTCCCTCACAGCTCACACAACTTCACTGCATTAACAACCTCTGCGAGAATTTTTTAAGCTGACTGACAGTAACCTAGAAAAAACCCCACCCAGGAGCTATGAAACTGCACCACAGCCAAAGGGGAGCCTAATGCAGGGCAGGAAAGAGGCACTGGCTAAGTGCACAGGAGGTCTTTAAATAGACACCCTGGGTCTGCTCTGCACAGTGTCTCTGAGGTCAAGGTAGGAAATGAGCATATGCAAAGCTCAGTGAAGCTTATGCTTACAATACAACTCTAATTATCCTGTTAATCAAAGAAAAAAATCCTTCAGTTCTGCAAATCCAGCCAGCAAAAGGCTGCAAATTCACAGCTCAGTCACTTAACCCCCAGCTGTCCTACATGCTAGAAAGCCAAGGAATTGGAAGTTTTGAAATGCTTTGAAATTTTATTCCACTCCATGTCCTTACAACCTTCTACCTCCAATCCTAGCCTACAACACTTGGATAAGGACCTGTAAACAAGGAGGTTTAGAGAAGAAATGTAAGGTCAAGTGTGGCTGCAGCTGTTAAAATCTTAAATCTGTAGTATATGAATGTAGTTTGTGTAGACAAACATCTTTTTTTGGCATAAACATCACCTCAATCCATACTTCTGTCATCCACTGAGGTGTATGTCATCTACCAAAACCTTACATATTTTATTCTGGTAAATGGAGTTCACGGTGTGGTTACCTCTAGTGAGCAACAGAATTTTCTTCACTGCAAACTACTTCTTTTACAGTAGCTTGCTGCTTTGAGACACACAGACTGGTTTAAATGCTACAGTAAGGGAGAAAAAGAATCAGTCTATCAAACAAGAGAAAGGTAGACCACACAGAGATCACTTCTCAATTTCCAGAGTCATTGATGCGGTGAAGATATATGTTGCTTGAGAACAGGCTTGTCACTGGCTTTGGGTGGTGAGACATCAGCAGCAGTTAAGGCTAGCTGGGAAATTTTCACTGTGCACACATGACAATTTTAGTCTTGATGTTAGAGCTGCTAACATCTGCATCTGAGCATTTCCAAACTTTTAAGCAGTCCTAGGCCTTGAGAAAACAGCCCGTTCTCATAAATTAGGACCCTATCACAGTTGATTAGGTAAATACAAGTTTTACTTTAAGTTCACAATTTTGAGGGGATGTCCATTTACTTAAGAACTCTTTTCAATTATGAAGAATTAAGTAGCAGAAATCATTGTGACGCACACAGACTACACATATGATGTCTCTGACTCTGGAGATACCAAATACAGAGAGTGCTTTTTAACAGGCTCATCTTCCCCCATATATGAAGATAAAACCACAGGATAATCATATTCAGTCCTCCACTGTCAGGTAAGGTAGTAGAGGTACCATAGATTACCACAGCTAAGCACATTATTTAATTGTCACATAAGTAACCAAATCCTCTCTTAGAAACAGTTAGGTTATTTGCCCTGGTACTCTTACTTGGATATCTAAAATCTTACTGGTCTTTCGCTTAAAAACTTAATTTGCAGCCCAAATTTATTCATGGGCCATTTATACCCATTTCCTCTTGTGCCAATGTTGTCTTTTAGTTTAAATTGCTCTTCTGCCTCCCTGGTGTTTACTCCTCTGATGTATTTATAGAGAGCATTTGTATCTCTCCTCAGCCTCTGTTTTGCTAGATTAAACAAGCCATACACTTCTATTCCTTACATATACAATGGATACTCCACTGCCCCACCATCCCAGAAGCCTTTGTCTGCACCTATATGCCAGTCTTATATCACCTTTTTTTGCACATGGGTGTTTGATAGTGTGCAGAAAATTGACAAAGCCATGTCACACCTTCTCCCTGCAGGGACAACTTGTGTTATACAAGCTAGGATTGCTTTTGGTTTTCAGCATATTGATAGACTACAGTAATTTCTTTCATTAACTAACATACTCTAACCCTTCTCTTCCCTCAACCTCCTAATGAGCTGTCGACATTATTGTTATCAGTCCTTAAGTGTATAGTCTTTTTTCAGTACTGTTAAAAATTGTTACATTTCTACCATTTCGGTCACTGGTCACCAGTTTTTGCTGTATGATATCCAAGCATTGCTGTCAGTAATAGTAATATGCTAACTGCTTTATATCATGGTTTTTTGTATGTCCACACCCAACAGAAAATCTACACTGGAATCTAAAACTGCTCAAGTCATCCGAGGCAAGGATGTGTTCCAGACTAGGAAAAGGACTGGTTCTACTTCAGCTCCAGCCTCCATCAACTGAGAAAACCACCACTTCACCTGCATGTGATCTCCTCCTGATACAGGGCACAAATAATGTTCTGCTACTGCCTGAGACTCCAAATCTTCTCGCAAGCATGCTAAGTCCTGGCTGTGCGACTGGAGACCTTGGGAAGAAGCCAATCGCCCAGGTGATGTTTTTGTATCAATCTGGTTGCAAGAACAGAAGAGGGGACTGTCCTGTGCAATAGTGTTCTCCATGTACCAGCCTGCCTTCCTGTTCTAACTCAGGTGGGCAGGAGAGAACCACTCAAAGAAGATCAAGCAACTTTCTCTGTCCTCAAGACTCTTGCAGCTTTTCATTTTGTGAAGCCATTGAGGACTATGTTTTTCACAGTCTCCTCTTTCTGACATGTCTTACTTGCTTTTGGATGGTAGGAAAAGAAGCACTACTTTCTTCTTCAGCTATCACAGCTGAGGCACTTGCAGCCCTTGTGCTACAGAATCTGACTTTCCTGCCCCAATTACCTCTCATTTCTTCACTTCTAATTTACTTGGTTTGTTGAGTCAAAATTCTCGAGGGAGGCATGGTATTGTGACTACAGCACTGATGAGAGACTGCAGAATGCATCTATAAAATATAACCACCTTAGTAATACCTCTTTCAGATCGCTCACTGCCTCACTACCATGACAAAAGACATTTGGAAATGCTTATCAATAACATCGATTACAGCCCAGATACTCAGGCTAGGTAAGTATCCTCTAGTGCTCACAAAAGCTGTCTGTGAGTGAGAGTCTTGCTCTAGCAGGACTCAAGTTGTTTTAGATTACTCTGGGCCAAAAGCAAGTTGGTTTAATTAATGCCCTATCCATATGGGGCTGTAAGCCAAAGAGCAGAAGGAAGCTGGTGTGGAAAAAAAGCGAATGGAAAAGCCTGGTCCTGAGCTGGCTGTTTCCAAACCTGTTTACTTAACTATTAGTGAGGGTGGCTTCTCCTTAATTTATTTACATAGAATGTTTCTGTAAGCATCTGCTCTTAAGCTAAACGAAAAATTATCATCTTTCTCTTGCTGCTGCAGAGATTCCCTTGGATGTTTTTAATAATACAAAAATATATATCATTTTAATGCAGACAGCTTGGCTAATAAAAATGATCTGTAACATTAGTAATTATGCCACAAATACAATGCAAACAAGCAGCCTTTCCCTTAAGAGGCCAAACATAAAACGCCTCTCTCACCAACCAGGGACCAGAGATGACAGCACAGCAGTGGGACTTGGCTTCTCACTTCTCTACCAAAAAGGAGAAAAATAAAGAGGAGGGCAGTTACATTAAATTACCATTACTCACTTCATTAACAAGCTTTAGGTGCTTCAGTCAAACCCGCCTGGGCCCCATTTTCCTAGGGAGCTTTTCTCCAGACTATCAATACAAAGGCACATTCCCAGAGAGGGCTACCTCGGTTTCCCTGCTGCTACGGTTCTCATGATATTACCGATCCTCCAAGGCTCTGATGTATCCCCCTTTGCTGTGAAATGGGCTGAAGCGGTTAGCCCCAGTCAACAGATGGGAAACTGAGGCAGAAAGTAACTAAAACTAACAGCAAAGACAATGGAAGAAAGCAGCAAAGCGAGAAAATTCATTTAAGTCATGAAACCATTATCAAGAAATTGAATCATCGCTTTAGGTAGGGCCTACTTCAAAAAAGCTCCACCAGAGGCAGTTTGCTAAAAAATGGAAGAACAGCACAACTGGCCCACATGTTGCCTGATAGCAGTTCCACATGGCCAGTGCCGGACAAGCAGGCGTAATGCCTGTTGTTTCTCATTGACTGCTGCTCCCTTCTGTGAATGGCAGCAAATCACTTAACCTCCACGACTCAGTTGCCTCCCACAAAAAAAGCAATAAAACAATTAGAGGTTCAGGGATGAATGAAAGGAAAACAAACCAAAGCAACACAGAAGAAAACGTTTTCTTTAAACAAGTGCTAAGGGAAAAGGAGTAAGATTACGTCTCAAATTATATCAATAAAATATGAACATACCTCTTTACTAAATAATTCAATTGATAAAGAAATGTGTGTAAAGAAAGTTAATCAATGTCTTGGGGCTTTTCAAACACTTCTGTAGAGAGATCAACATTGTAAGAAATGAAACGTGAACAAATTGCAAGGCGAGTACGTGTCATGAATTCCCATTGCCCAGAGGTCTGGCAACTTGCATGTGCTGCATGAAGAAACAGGAGTGCTTGCCCTGGAAGCGACGGCTGGGCAGGGGGGAGGCCGAAGGCCGCTCATGGCAGTACTTACAGAATCAGAAGATTTAATTCCAACTTAGCCAACTCGTCTGTTGGTAATATCCTTTCCTTCTGTTTCTCAGTCTGTAAAATGGGGCGAAGGGCCGGTCTGTTGTGGGATGCTGGGATGGTTCATGTTTGTGTATCATTTCAAAAGCTTGAGATGCACAAAGGAGGGCAAGTCTTTGATAGGCAGGTAAGAAGAGCAAACTACAGCAGATGATAATGGACAGGCATGAACTGACTCCTCTGTGAAAGTACTGCAGGAAAGCACCAAAGCTGGTGCTCCAGGACAGATAATACAAAACACTACCAGCAATTTCCCAAGCTACAGCAGAGGAAGTGATCCACAAGGAGAGAGCCAGAGCCAGGGCCATAAGCCAGTCCCAGAACCACGGGGAAATGTAGAAGCTTTACTGGCTGATGTTTTATATTGAAGTTAGAGATGGATATAGATCATTGACATGGATGGTATCTCACCCATGAAGGGGATTATTAAAGATAAGCCAAGCTACTTTTAAAAACAACCCTTTGGATAGTTGTAGAGCTGATCTTGGCTTCCACCTGGGCAGGACTGCTAGGGAAGACTTGACAGCTGGTGCAGAGGGATCAGATACTTCAGTTATACTTGTACCTACACAGAGGCCACGAGCTGCAGAGCTGAAACTGATTCTGGGAAGCAATCAGATTCCCGAGCCTGAGTCTATCAGGGTTTGAGAGTGACAGGCCACAGGCAGATGGTGGGGGAAGCAAGGTGAAAGGGAAGCGGTTGTGCTACACCAGATAGCAGTTGCTTATCTCCCCCCACCTCATCACCATTGTTTTATGGCCTATTCATATTCATAACAGGCTTTCTACTGTGTTTGCATTTTCCTATCATGCTCGCAGGCCTGATCCCTACTTGCCTTAACAGGATGCAAACCTCATGAAATCAGATCTTATTAGCAAAACTCCATCAGATGCCCTCAGCAACGCAGCACCTGAGTCCCCACTCCTGCTGAAGTGAAAGGGAAGCCTTTCACACTGTTGACATCTGTAGAGCTCTTAATCTAATATGACATTTCAATCTAAGGAGCAGAAATGAATAGGAGTAAAACACAGGGCAGGGAATGCCACTGAATTCTGCCGAATCAAGACCCACAGCATCACAGCCAAGAGAAGCAAAAGACCTTGGAAAAAAGTTTCTAATCCTGGCTTGCAATAAACCTGACTGAACACTGGTACTGGTTCATGAATACCTTTCTCTCACTGATGGAAGACTGCTGACTTACCATCAGATGAGCTCCTCCAGACTCTCTGTCCTAAAGTACAAAGCTCTTGGCTTTCTCCTGCATGACAGTAATCCTATCCTGGGGAACAACCTCACCCCTGGGGGCTTCACAGAGACAAAATCATAGGTAATGAGCAACAAAAGGTAGCACTGGGAAGTGGTGACCTTATCCACCATCTCTGCTCCCTGCCCCTCCTCACCTTTTAAACTGCTGACTTGACCAACGTGCATGTGTTTTCACCTCTTGGTCTCGGAGAGCCAAGAGAGGAGAACGAGACTAGAGCCTGGAGCGGAGCACCAACCCAACGAGGATGCTCTGAGCTTCTAGAGCACATGCCTTGAGTCCTGCCTTATGTGTGCTCCATACATTTTGCCACAGATTGTTTCTTCCAGGTCCTGGATGAAGTCTGTGCCTCTGGCAGAAAGAAAAATCATTGCTGGAGTTGAAAAGTGAACAGATTTTAGTTTGTAAGTCAGCGAGTGAAAATAAATAGAAAACACACAGTGTCACATTCCCACTCAATCATTTTCCTAAGTAGAACAGTACATTAACACATTAATTTTAAAAGAATTTCCAGCTGCAATAGCTAACAAAGACTGTGATAGCAGGCTCTTTCTTACTCACCAAATAAGAGCTGCTCAAATTTTCACCTTGAACTACCCAAATCATTTCTGCTTAATTAATGACCTTTGTTGTGTATCAACAATAACTGATAGCAATTTGATGGAAAATGTCTGACACTTTTTCCTGAATGGAAAATTCAGGACACTTTGCCAGTCAGGTTTGATACAGAGTGGTTCTGTGGTGTATATCTCCTGCACTCGATACATGGGAGCACAGGCTCTTGCCAAAGATAACCTTATTCTTGGCAGATGGTTGAGCAAATGAGACTAGGCCCATATGGATCCAAATTGCTGAGAGCAGAGTTGGGATTTAATCATAGCCTTTCTCATCGCAAAGAGGTGAAAAACTCTGCTCTCTGAAATCACTTGTGTTACCAACAGGTCCTGAGTCCAAGGACTCAGAAGTATTTTATCTTTAGTTGTTTCTAATTGCAGGGCTTTAAAATTTCCTTTTTTTTTTTTTAACCTGTTGTGTGAATATCAAAGGAAAGGAGAAATCTGTTGCTACTACTGTCTATTCAGACATCCAGCAAGGAAATTCAGCCATATCATAAGACCACTATCTCTGACTAGAAGGATTCTTCCAAGTGCATTTGATAGGATTATTTGATTATTATTTGATAGGAACTGGCACTGGGACCAAAAGATAGCTGCAAAGTCTCAGAAGAATACTCAGACATTTAGATTTTCAAATTACTGTGCAAGGTGCATGCTGTAATTTATAGCCAGTTGAAACTGCTAAAGTTAGCCAGACAAGATTATTGTACCGACTAAGGCTTTGTACAAGGGTAGCACCTCAGTTCAGCATCCCAGTTTATAAAGTCAGGAGGGACAGTGAATTCTGACATGTAAGAAGATTTTAGGAATACTGTTCTTCTCTCAGCTTAATTGCCACTTTTTCTGAATCAAGATACCTCTGATTTAATTTGCAGACCTCACGAAAGGTTTCTCTAAAGCACGACAACACGTTCTCCACTTCTGGAGCAGAATTACAGGATACTGCAGCGGCTGCTACTCCAAGGCTGTATGCGCAGCACACTGAAATCATCATCCCAGCAGAGTATGATAGAGAATGCCCTCTGGATCCCAAGTGTCTCAAACCATGTGGTGGTCATTACTTGTGTAGTGCCTGGAGAAAAAGATGCATTGTGCTTTCTCTGCTGCATTCAACTAAAACTTTAAGAAACCTCGTTCTTCAAGCTGTGCCAACATCATTTAGGCTGTTGGTGTGCAAACAAGGAGGTAAACAACAACAATCACAAAAAAATCATGTTAATTTCAAGCTCCATTAGAAATGCAGAGTTTGGCAGCAAGAAAAATCAATGTTTGTCCAGTGGAAAAAACCCCCAGCCAGCACTGATAGGGACAAAAGGGCTGTTCTGGAGTTTCTAAGAGGATGTAAAAATCTTGGTACTCAATATCCTCTGAACTGGGGAAAAATTATTTACTCATCACAGAGACTATTTGATTCTGACACAGGGAGTATTTTGATGCGAATTATCCAGCCCCAGATACTGTCTGGCAATGCTTTCCTTCTTTGTACATCTGATCAGCTTTGACACTAGGACCAATTGATTTCCTTTCTTCTTTTTTTCCTCCCTAAAGATGTCGTCAATTCTGGTTTGTTCTAATGAACTCCACAAATGCTACATCAGATACATACCGATCTCCCAGGGCTGACTTCCAGTTTAGCTGTGCTGGGTAACAAGCAGAAAAAACATCATTCTTAGGTGTTACTAGTTGTCTGGGATAAGACTTATTCACTGTGACAAAAAAAAAAAATCTAAAAAAAGGATTGGAGGGCTGACCTTTAAGCAGTGCCTGAACTGAGGCCAGTTTGAGGAAGAAAAATCCTCCCTGGCTGCATTTAGGGAAGCAGTATGGTGAAAGTTCTGAGAAGTAGTAGGTCCCCATTAGACCCACAGTTTGGCCATCCTTAGGAAAAACCATTGTTGATTTGCTACCATGACTGCGTTAATTTGTTTAAATGCAGCAAACCTCTAAAGCTGTCCCAAAGCACCAGCACCCATTAGACTAAACTGCAGTCCACTTGATCTACAAATTCACCCAACATCAGGGCTTCTGCCTGATGGGAAAATCCCAAGATTTGCACTTCCCAGCAGCCTGCTTGTGTGCTGCAGGCCAAACCCTGCCCTTGGCTATGCCAACTCAAGAGGCCCTCTCCATTTTAATGGGCTCTGCATGACCAGGAGCCTGCCCCTACCACAGAATTCAGCTCTAAGGGGTTGCCTGGAGCATGGTGACCAATCCACTCCTGCAGCTGCCATCCTGAGCACTTATTTTTCCTTACAGAAGCACTAAAATATTCTGCTGCCTGGGGAAAAAAAAAAAAAGACAGGCAAGCCAGAAAGCTTAAACTATTCCATTTAAAATAAAAAAGATATTACCATTTTTGTACCCTTTATCAGTCTCCTGCTGGCACAGTCCAGCATAGACAAAAAGACAACTATATATTATGCGAGGAAGGGAAAATATAGAAGCTACAGCTAGGGAAGGTCTATGACAGCTGTGTTCTACTGTCAGTGGCTGGAAGTTAACCCCCCTTGCCTGCAGGTATATCCACAGGAGGGAGTGTGAAGACAGAAGTTTAGAACAAGATGAAATCTAGCTGCTCTGCACAGCAGTCCTAATCTGAAGAGAGACCTCCTTCCCAAAAAGTGAGAAATAACTCCCCTTTGTTCCCAATAGATTAAGTCTGTTTTCACTGTCAATAATGAAAAATACCCCAGAGCAGATCAGAGAATCCATTTAGCTGATACTACACATTAAAGGACTCATACTGGAGAGGGCTTAACATTGTCCTCTGGCAAGTGCTGCCTAATTTTCTATAAAAAGTATCACATTGTGTGTCAGCTCTTAAACAACTCAAGTAAGGTAGAACTTTTGGAAATCAGAGAGCCAAGATCAAAATGAAATGCATTCCTACTTGGAGCAAAAACTGTCTCTAAGTGCTGGAGGGTTTCTCAGCTTGCATCTCTCAGTTAAGAGGAGGAATACTGCTACTGCTGAAAAGGCCAACACCTGACAGTGAAATGTGTAAGCCAAGTCAGAATGGCTTACTTCCAGGCTTAAGGTACAGCACTGGGATGTGTAAGATGCCCCCTCCACTTACAAAGCTAACGAGTTGCTTTGCGTCTTAACTTCCTGCACATTTTTAAATGGGTTACAGCAAAAGTGAAGATGCTCGGTCTCCAATGTAGACAAATCCAACTGGGATATCAAGGAGAAAGCATACACTAACACATGAGAGGGGACTGATGAAGTCTCAGATTATGTCAATAAGTAAACAGACAAACAGCTTTGCAAACCTTACCAGCAGATAAGATGCACACTTCAACAGTGATACAGCATCTATTATGCACAATCAGTTAAAGAAAAGACCAGATCTGGGAGAGTAAGGTTGGTAGCTGTACAGATTCAGCAGCTCTCTGCTTCAGAGAATAAGCACAGCCAGGTGCCAATTCATTCACGAATTCAGACATACCAAATTAGGCTACGTCTGTCTTTATAATTTTTTGCATTCTGACAGCTCTCCAGTACTGTCAATTCATTTGTTTCTTCCCTAAATTTCACAGTGTCTGTAGAATATGTATCAAGGGACACAAAACCAGCCCAAATACATCGCCCAGGCAGCAAAGGGGGGAGAAGTTACCTTCAGTAGGAAGCCTTTTTTTTTTCCCAATAAGGAGACTTATTTTTTTTTAACCTAAAATAGCTAGATGTAAGGTTCAAAGGTGATTTTTCATTATAAAGCTCTATTTCCAGGACCTAACAATTGCTCAAAATACTAACCTCTCATATTCAAATTCTACAGGCCTGAACTCTCTTCAAAGACACTTGTCTATTGGGATGTTTGATCAAATTGTTTCTGACCTTTTCTAGTGTGCTGAGAGGCAGCGAGGAAAGCAAGAGAGAGAAGAATGGTTGGGAGGGATATGGAGAACAGGAAAATTTCTCATAGAAGAAGAATTCTTGTTAGCCTATTCTTGAACAGCTGTACAGTCAAAAGGTTTTGAAGTTGAAATTGGCTCAGAAATATTTCTGCCTGAAGGACTTCAAAGAATAATCCCGGAAGGGTTCCTCAGGCATGGCCTGACTCCAATAGGAATTAGTTTTCATTTGACCCAATTATACATGTTTAGAAAGCACATGCGGAGTATGCCTGTGGGGTTTTCTGGTAAGCTCATTAAGGAGTTTATTTTGTCCTGCACCAAATGCTCTAACTCAGTCCTGAAAAACACTTCACAGAACCCTGAAACTCATAAAAGTCCACGGGACACTTCATATTCCTTAAAATTAAGCAGATGTCTATGTGGTTTGCTGAATCAGACTTGAGCCGTGGTTTTCCATTAATTCAATCTGTGGTCCCAGACAGGTTTTCTAACAGAGATCTTGAGCTATTAGAAATTTTGCAGATTTAGTATAGTAGTCTTAACCAACTTTGCAGACCTATTCAAAATAATCCAGATCCTCCCAACTGTTCTGGCATCACAGACTGAAAAGAACTGGGCCAGGTCATGCAGTAGAACTGGTTCCAAGATATTCAACCAAATCCTGAATAACAACAATAATAATAATACCACCCCCAAGTGTGCTCAAATGGACATTTTATGAAAAAAAATATTAAACTGAGATAGAGGTCTACTTCAAATCAAGTTTGATCTAAAATTCTTCAGCACAGAAAAGAGGCAACCGGAAACCATTGTTTTGCTCATAGTAAAACATTCTAGTTTATCCAGAATAAAACATGCCTTTTATAATGCTTCTTAGAAGAAAAAAAAGTTATGAAAATGAATGGTTGGATTCACAAAACCATGCATTTAGTTTTTATGTAATAGCTGGTGAAAGCATTCACCAAGGATAGAAGAAAACTAGGCTTAATGGCCCTAAAGATTCAAATTTTCATCTCCAAATTGTTTGCAGAGTACTATATACTTAGGCTATTTTGTATTTTGGGATGGACTTCTTTTAGTGTTTTCTTCTATGCAAAAATAATTAACCATGCAGTGGAGCGAGAAGTAGAATTAAAGCACTCTCTCTGCCAGCTCAGCAGTCTCACCATCAGGCTCAGGATTTCCATCAGAACCTTTACAAGACTGCGAGAAGCACCACTAAGGGCATTGGCCTCAAAACACTTTCTAGCTTGTTGGAAAAAGAGCTTTCATAAGGGATGGAAAGCTTCCTGACCTGAACGGATGGATGCGCATCTGTTTCTTCTGTTTTCTCCACGAGTGTTTAAGCTGGATTCTTAGATAGGTATGATGTGATCAGGATGATAATTTCTTCTTATATATTGTTAATTTTTATCTCCCCTCTCCTGCTTCCTCAGTGGATGTTACTAGAAAATATGTGCTTAAGTGAGCAAATGATTTAGTAATTACCTCCCATCACTCTCTCCAAACATTCTTACATTATAAAAATATTGCCAAGCTCGACTGCGTATGAGAAGTAATGTAGTTAAAGAACTTAATTTAAGTTTTAATATAAGCAAACTGACCTTAGTAGACCACAGATCGACTTTATTTCCCTGGGAGAAGAAGGTAAGTTGGATCACACATAGGGTTAATGCAAGACTGCAGATAATTTAGATCCCTATTTATTTACCTTATTCTCTAAATTAGAAGCTAGGGAGGACTGCATTGGGCATATGTACAAATGGTCAAATTAAGTTCATTGTTAGCTGCCTCAGCTCCAGGAAAGAACATGTCTAATAGGATTACTTGCAAAATTATTGGTGTAAATGATATATGGAGAACGTCTATAAGAGGTCTAAATCAGACACACTGTGATAATGGAAACAGGGAAACCTAGAGCAAGAAAATTAAAATCCTACAAATGTTTCTAAACTTGAATACAAATTATCATATTCCATTACAGGGTATTATTTGAGAACTACTGTCATAGTATTATTAAACATAATATTGTATGCAAATGCAGCAAAAAGCAGAGATAGGACTTCTCTGCAAAAACTGATGATACGCACTTTCTTATTTTTCACACTTTTCTTTGCATCCTTAATGTTCTCCTAGTGGATACTTTCTCTTCAGCTGTACACAGTCTTATACTCTCTATTGATCCGTGGTAGGACACAGCCTATCAAGTTCAATTTCAATAAGAACTGCTCACACCAGAAGCCTACAACTCTCTGAAAACACAGCAAATAAAGGAGCTGCTGCTATACCTCAGATTGCTGCAACACTAAGAGCTCACAAGCCATCTGCTGAGATGGCTCCTTAATGCACTTTCATCCCAGGGAGGAAAAGCCATGGCTAGATGAAGCACAGATGCCCACACTCCAACCACTCCTCTGCTGGCACAACTGTCACTAAAGGAAGAAGCTGGAGGAAGAGCTTAGCCCATTGGGAAAATGCACTTGCCGCAAGCATCAAACAGTCCAAATCCTCTGTGGACCATGAGACAGACAAATGAATATTTGATAGAAATGTAATTTGAGAAAATAAAAGCCTCCCTCAGTTTAGCAATGAAATATACTGGTTATTTGACCTGCTGGAGGAGTAAATCTGCAGCATGCACCAATTACATCCAGACTGTGATGTGAAAAAACTTCCAAACCAGTTCCCAAGGAAGCAATATAAACCTTTAACATGAAAAAAATTACTGTACGCCAGGACACTGCATTTCAGGGGTCACTGTTGTTGCAGTTTAATTGCTTACCCTGTAAGTACTGCTCAGACATTGTGTTACACTGATGTACTATTCTACTCCATGAGCTGAGGTCCTGCCAAGCTTAGAGCAATCCTGTAGAAGCAGCTAGCCATTAGATTGTGTCCTCAGGATGTCTTTGAAAGGAATGATGCAAGGCTAAACCCAAAAATTGGGCATTAAAGAGTGGGAGCACTATGAAAAATGCACTGCAACATGAAGCAACTCATAGAGGATTTTGTACAGACTTTGGTAAAAAATGGGATTTTGCCTGGTTATTTCTTTGTAAAGGTGTAGCAGAAAGGGCAAGAAACATGAAATGTAAAAGAAAAACAAAGGTACTTTAATGACACTTGGAAATCAGTGGACAGCAGGCAAATGATTCTACCTCTGCCTTCGGTTACATGGTTGCCAAGGTCTGCAGGGTCCTACCCTTGCTCTGTAGCTGTGTGACTTCAGGGAAGTGACGGAGACCTGGTAAGCAAGCATTAGCTGAACAAACCCATGTGCCAAAGACTTGCTAATGCCATTACTATCCTCAGCTTTTTCCAGTGTTTATTCTGGACATTTTCTCTCTCCTTTTTCTACCTCTTGTCTCACTTCACCTGTCCCCACTGCACGACAGCTCTCCATGAAGACCTGCTCCCACAGGTATTGTGAGCAAGCCCTCCCCAGTATACTACCACCTGCTGAGAGGCAAACAATGAGCCCTCAAGCCAGTGCAACCATGCAAATCATCACCTTGCACAGCACCTCTCTTCCTCTAGACTTCCATAAACTTTCTGGAGAAGAGATCTTCATTTATTTGCTATGTCCAATACCGAGAGAGAGAAAGAGAAGATCTAAAGAGGCAACTTCCATCTAGTTTCCTGACAGTCGCAGAAATAATGAACAGTACTAAAGCTGATTCATGGCAGGAGATGCAGAGCAGAAGGCTCATACAATTACTGTGTAAGCCCAGGCCTGAAGTCAAGAATGCAGAACTGTGCGTGGAAAGCACACGAGGAGCCCTCAGACGAAACCTGTTCACTGGTTTGAAACATGTTCACAGAGGTATTGTCTTCCTCTCAGAGGAGAAGGGAGAAGAAACAAAAGGGAAACCACATAAAGAAAATCCAGAAGGGGAAAAAAATTTCCCCATAGACGTTTCCTCAGGATTTTTGCAGCTACTGTCTGGTTTGAAATGAAGGGTTTAATTCCTTAATTTAACAAGTACGACACATTTTATAAGTAGGAATGGGAAGGGAAGGTAGTTTGTCATCATGGTAAGAACTGAGGCGAGTATGCTGTTAGCCTGTGAGCCAGACACAGAATTAACATCTCATGAGTGAATCATGCTATTCAGATTGACAATCTGACAAGCCTAACCTGAGCGACACCGAGAAATCAAGTTTTTAGAACTATCTAGTCTAGATAGTTTTAGAACTATCTAGAACTATCACCTTAATCAACACCTGTGTAAGGCACCTTTTCTTCCCCGACACAGTTTGTTTATGTAGTTACTGCCCTGGGGTCCACACCAGCAAAGCACAGGTGATAGTAATTTTGAAACAACGAAAGCAAAAATCCTGCAGCATGGTCTGTCTGAAACCATTTGGTCGGTAGCTGTGTCAGATATGGTTGTGTGACATGTCAATACAGACTTCCCAGTTCTTCTGCATTAATGTGCTCTGATATGAAAGACCTAAAAACGCATGGGGGTGCAGGGGAGAGGGACATCTGAATAAGAGACCCAGACAGATGAGCAAAGTCCTTATGTTACCATTTGTCCCTGAATTATGCCTAACCTGAGAAGAGGAGTCGTGTACTAGGGATTAGATCCACTAGAAATAAGAACCATTGCAGTTCTTGCATTAAAGGGACCAGGCAGCACCTGCGACCAGAAGTCGAAGCATATCAATTCTGCATTTCCACACTTGTGGCACCAGAGAAAAAACAATGTTCTGGCTATAACTGAATCATACTGTTTTGATGATTCACTCACAACAACCTTAGGGCACAATAAAAAATTGTGGCTTCCACAGTCTGTTGTCTCCCATAAGGGCTGAAATTTCAGACAGCCCTGACTTGAGTTCAGATACATTGTGAATGCATCGCTTGTACACTGCTGTCAGCATGGAGTGGGGAAGGGGAAGAAAGTCAGCGCAGAGAATTCCGCATTCGGGCTTTGTGAAGTGAACAAGGTGGAGATATCCTAGCACATGCATCACAGAGCTAAACTATACAACAGCATGTATAGATTCCTTGTGTCAAAACACTTCCCAAACACCTGGAAAAAGTGTGCTCTAAGAACCTCAACACAGATGAGCGCTCAGAGGGGAAGAGAGTATAGTGCAAGCACAGTATTCAAGGTGACAAAAAATTCAGGTGTCTCTTTACACAGCCAGTCAGGTTTTCTTTCAGCACTGCAAATGACATTACCCCACCAGGGACTAAAAACATCCTGCAGACCCACTATCGTGATCCCTGGCCAGGCATCATGTCGTTGCACTAGGTGACAGCACACCTCGAGCAGACCTATGCAAAGAACTTTCAGTGCATAATTTGATACATCTGGTTTTCCTCCTTGTTCCTCCAAGCACAAGTTGTCAGGAGGCTGGCTGCAAAAATCTCTATCTACTTTAAAGTAGCTGTGAATGCTTTCCACAGCCTGTTCTTGTTCTACATGCAAGTACTGCGCCAGCGTGGTGGGTTTCAAACCGTTTCCCTGCAGAGTGATGGGTCATTCATCTTGTGACTGTGCATCTCCAGAGTCACTGGCAGCAGAAGGCAGATGCAGTGAAGAGAGGGGGCTGGTTTGGCGACAGAGATAAAGAAATGGAGCCACCATGAAAATGGCTGTGGGAGGAAGGCAGGAGGAGAGGAGAGGA